>CM046039.1:77722580-77867580 GCA_025215565.1 Flaveria ramosissima | reverse complement strand
AATATGTGATACTTTTGACCTTCGCAAATTGGTCTATAGTGTTTAGGATAACTTTAGTCCTGAGATATAAAATTGGGTTTATATATCTAGAGTTTATCTTATCAGAAATACAAGGCGACCTCATGTGGATGGCAAATAAGAGGCAATCGGCTTTGTTTAACTGCTCAAGTTGAATTAAAATTAGTCCATTTTGGTGACTTTGAATGAGTCGTTTATCAACAAAGAAAAAATTGTACAGTTGAATATGTAAAGATGACCCATTTTGGTCCAAAAAATATAAAATATATTGGGTGTTTGAAAAGAAAAATGATAATGTCAAATCAATACAGCCGACTATATCACAGTTTCTATTTAAGCTTTTAAACAAATAAAAAGAACTAGATGGGATATAAGAATTTCAAAGAAGTAATTGTTTCTACATTTCATTGTTTTAAGGAAGTATTTGTTCGTCGTATATTCATATAAGTATCTCACTGAATTTCATATGCGATGAGGTTTATCAATTTAAATAACACATGAGATATTTAATAAACCACATGAATACATACACTAGAATATAAAATTGATCTCATATGGAGTACAATTTACTATGTTGAAATTTATGAATTCATCATTTATCATCAAACCAAGATATTTACACAAACACGTACCTTATAATAAGTAATAGTATATATTTGTGTTCAATAGTTGTTTTTTAATACCAAAGAAGCAAATACAATGCTAATCATAAGTCAGTATTAAGCGTGATGATATGCCAAGCACCTATTAGCACAAATAGTCATCTTTACTGATTGTTGTTTTACATTGTATAATTCAAGTATCAACTCATGACAAGATATAACAAGTTAACATTAATTTACATGTCGTTCCATAGACACTAGAAACAAAATTTAATATTATATTTATGCATAGTGATTCAAGCAAACTTATATTTCATTAAAGTGTGGTGATGTTCATGGTAATATATATATTAAAAAGGTATAATATAAAGGTGAAGGTTTGGTTGTATATTTTCGACGGCCAATTGGATTACTAACAAGTCACTATCCCACACGATCATTTATTACTCGAGTATGAAACCATGGGGCACCAGGTCGGTACGTTCTCGAATGAAAACTCGTACATCAATTTTTCTCCTCCATTTTTTTATCACAAGGTAACACTAGACCTTTCGTTAATTTTTAATGAAGTCTTGAAAACCTTAGGGCACAATGTTTGGTTGTATATATTTAGACATCCAGGCCAAACGTGACATCTATTTTATCGTTGACAATTTAATCCAAATTTTGTGATATTGAAGGGTTTCTTTGATAAATAATTTTACTTTACGAACTTAAGAATTCATTTATCTTCAAATTTAAATGTCTGCGATTTTTTCATAAGTTATAATTTATTTAAAACGAATTATACCACTAAATCAAAAAGTTTGTAATCCCTAAATTTAAGTATAATATTACTATATAAAAAAGATTAATCCACGTCAATTTTTTTAACATAGATTTAATATATGATACAACATCATATAATATGATAACTGGGTATATGTAGTATGAAATATTACATATATGTAACATATCATATTATATCATATATCATAGTGATTCAAGCACAAAATATATATTAAAAAGGTATAATATAAAGGTGAAGGTTTGGCTGTATATTTTTCGACGGCCAATTGGATTACTAACAAGTCACTATCCCACACGATCATCTATTACTCGAGTATGAAACCATGGGGCACCAAGCCGGTACGTTCTCGAATGAAAGCTCGTACATCAGTTTTTCTCCTCCATTTTTTTATCACAAGGTGGACTTGAACACAAGACCTTTCGTTAATTTCTAATGAAGTCTTGAAAACCTTAGGGCACAATGTTTGGTTGTATATATTTAGACATCCAGGCCAAACGTGACATCTATTTTATCGTTGACAATTTAATCCAAATTTTGTGATATTGAATGGTTTCTTTGATAAATAATTTTACTTTACGAAATTAAGAATTCATTTATCTTCAAATTTAAATGTCTGCATTTTTTTCATAAGTTATAATTTATTTAAAACGAATTATACCACTAAATCAAAAAGTTTGTAATCCCTAAATTTAAGTATAATATTATTATATAAAAAAATTTAATCCAGGTTAAATTTTTTAACATAGATTTAATATATGATACAACATCATATAATATGATAACTGGGTTGTTATCTAAAATAAATCGAAATTATAATAAAATTACATATAGCGACTAAATGCGGCGACGACTTTCGTGTCGTCGCGATAGGTTGCACCCTAAGGTAACAAAAGGTCGTCGCTATAGATCTCCAGTAGCCAAAAATCAAATCGCCCCTATGGCGACGATATGTCGTCGCGATAAGGTGACCTATAACGATGAAACCATGTCGTCGCCATAGGTCTAGTCGGGATAGGGTCAAATTCTTGTAGTGTACGTAGAATGTCTAGAATTAAAAAACAAAATCTGAATTAAAAAATCATTCGAGTAACTACTAAACACATTCAAAGTACATAAATAATATACGCACTTTCGATTTTGAACATTGATAAATATGGATCGGTTACAGTTAACGAGTTGTGCAAAGTTTTGATTTGTTTCGAGAATGGCACACCGTTGGAGAGTGAAATAATACAATTGATTTGATGAAATCAAGGTGATGATGATAAATGGATGATAACTTAATGGATTGACCTTTGTGATTAAATTTGATTTGTGACTGCAAACAGATTCAATATTATTTTGGTATATTTAATATTTAGTAAGATAATACTACATGTATGTATTTATAATCAGTTCGACAGGTTAATTTTTATTTATTAATATAAGAATGTTATGCGTAAACTAATATTAAATCAATTCTTGATTTGATTACAATTATAAAAAGTTATAGACATTTAAAAAAATTTTAAAAAAAAGTTATTTAGTTCTAAAAAAGATTGTTCTTAACAGATTCTCTCCCTTTTGTAGTGTTATACACACAATTATGAAGGTAAAATATTATAACACAATTATGAAGAGATATATATAGACATGACCCCTGGAATCTTGGAGATTATTTTGATAGATTTGATTAAAAATATGTTATTTTCTCCGCAGGTTAACTATCAACAAGAACATGAAGCTCAAGGAGAAGGTTGTAATGCTAGGTGATTTCAGGTGTAGTATTCGGATTCAACATTAAAGCAATTAACGCTTTAGACATTGTTCGATTGTTTTGAGGAAATATGTTAGAAGCATAAGATTCCTCAGCTTTATACTTGTTTGTCATCAATGCCCAAGAAATCATGTAGTTTCCATGCAACAAGACACTCAATGCAACAATCACAAAAACTCGTTTTTTATAATTAATCATCTTTAAGTCCTTTGAAGTATGCATGTCTAAGATACGTCCAATTAAACACTTGAATAAAAACATAAAAATTAATCACCATAAAATCCATGAGTTTTATAGTGCTTCTTTTCTTCATGAATTAACAACAAAATTGTGTTTCCTTTTTTTCCCTTATCATCTTTTTGATCAGATCTTCATAATTTTGATTTATTCCCATGTCCTAGAAACTACATTGTTTTTTTTACCATCGATCAAAGAAAAAACACAAGTCTGTTACCTTTTTGTTTCTACTATTTATCTTTTTTACCTATTAGGCAATGCTTGAATCAAAGACTCCTAGTTAAATGAATCTTTTATTATCTGCTACTTGCAAATCTGATTGGATATCTTCTTTCAAAAAACAATCTACCTATATTACTTTTTTTTATCCTGGGCAGGGAAGAAAAATATCTAGTGTTGATATCTTGTTAATAGAACCGATCTCACCTTGATCGACTTTACAAGAATCCACACGAACTTCACCTCTTGCTATGTTTGATTGTTACTTCCAGGATACAATTGATGATTTGTTTTTTCGATCTCCCCGTTTGATGTCTTCAATATTTGATCCTAGATCATGGCTACATCAAACTCATTGATCTCCTACCTTTCTTTCTAGGTATGAGCTACACCTTAACCTAGAAGGAAATTCAATTTTGATTTAAATAAGAGGATAATTATTAATATTAGTTTCTTAATATTCTGGTTGAGTTTGTATTATACTAGGAGTCAGTTTGTTTAATTGTTTGATTATTAAGATAGTGTTTGAGTTAGATTAGGATCATCATAAGTGTAGTATAAATAAGAAGTTATAATCATTATATTTGGTATGGTCTGTTCAAAATAATATTCTTAGAGTTGGGACGGATTGTCTTTAAATTCTCGATGTGTTCTTGTGTTGATATATTAATTTTGGGCCAGGAAGGAAGGCGGAAGATCAAAGACTTGGGCATAGTCAAGATCAAGAATCAAATTTAGAAGACAATGAACAGGGGACTGGAAAAACAACCACCGACTATATCCACATGAGAATAATAAAACGTATTAAAAGAAGTTACTGTGGATTCTTATGAAGTCTAACAAGGTGAGATCAGTTTTATAAACAAGATTGTTAAGGTCAAGATCAACAATAGATCTTTGCTCGTCCCCACCAATAAAAATATAGTAATCAAGGTAGGTTGTTTTTTTGGCAGAAGATATCTGATCAGATTTTCAGGTAGGCGACCTGGATAAGATTTGTTAAAGCAAGAGGTTTGAATCTAGTCTTGCCTAGCATGTCAAGATGAAAAATGATAGAGGCAGCAAGATAGTGTGCTTGTTTTTCTCTTTGATCGATGATCAAGAAAAGTGTAATATCTAAGACCTGGAAAGAAATCGAAATTGTAAATATCTGATCAAGGAGATGATTAAACAAAAAAATGAGAGATAATTTTGTTGCTGATTTATAAAGTAAAGATGCACAAAAACATATGGATTTAGTGGTGATCAATTTTTGTGTTTGTATTTAAGTGTTTGGATGTATATTAGATGTGTATACTCCAAAGGACTTCAAGACAATTAATTACAAAGGATGCGTTTTCTTTATGGTTACGTTGAGGATCTTCTTGTAGGGTGAAAGCAAGAGACCAAAGATTAAGATTGAAGAATTGTAGTGTTACATGGTATTTAAGATCCGAGTGGAACATATCAAGATTAAGGGGGGAAATTAAGGTTTAATATTGATTTAAATAAAAGGATAATTATTAATATTAGTTTATTTATATTTGGTTGAGTTTGTATTAAACTAGGAGTGAGTTTGTTTTATTATTAGTTATTTAGATAGTGTTTGAATTAGATTATGATCATAAGTGTAGTATAAATAGGGAGTCAAAATCATTGTATTTTGGTAAGATTTTGTTTATAATAATACTTTTAGAGTCGAGACGGGTTATCTTCATGTTTCGATGTGTTTTTGTGTTGATATATTAATTCTAGGCCAATAGTTTCCTGAATCAGTCACTACAAACTCAACGGAGAATGAAAATAATGTCCTGGAGTAGAGTGTTATCTGACGCTATGAGGATATCTCAAACATAAAGTAATAAATAAACCATCCAAGTGCCATGTTAATATATATATATACAGAGACATGGGCAGACATACATTGAGTTGAGGGGTAGCCTCCGCTATCCCTCAACTTTTTACGTCTAGTGTAAATTTTTTTTACGGTTTCATGTAAAAAATATTTACGGTTATACGTTACCCCTGAAAATTATTACGTTACCCTTAAAAATTTTAAGCTCAACACTTCATAAAAAGTTTTAAATTTTATAAAATATAATCTTATATTTTATAAAAAAACATTTCATTTTATAAAAAACATAAATAACTAATAAGCCCAAAATATCTAATAGTCCAATACAATTTTAATTAACAAGCCCCACATAATATTAAGCCCAAAAAATATTAAACTTAAAAAGTCTAACTAATTAGCCAAAACACTCATAACTCAATCAAACATAAAACTTAAAATAAAATAAAAACACCATCAATCACCACATGCCCCCATCGACCCTTCGTCCCTTCCCACAGGCCACAACTAGTCAGCCACCATTCATCCATATCGCTGATCACCCCACGTCCACACCAATGACGGCCGTCCGGCCGACCACCGCCGAACAACAGCCTGTCGCGGCGGCCTTTGCCACCGCCCGCATGTGAACTTTCACCAATTGACCGCCCACTTCAAGGTAACATTTTTAGTTTTTTTTTCTCTGTTACACTATAAAATCAAGAATTTAGGGTTTTGTTGTTCAATTTCTAATATTTAATGGTTACTTAAGTGTTATTTGTTATACATATTAATGTTTATTTGGTTCAATTTTTAATATTTAGGGTTTATGCAATTAGGTATATGAACTAGGGATTTGAAAGATGAATTAAAGATTTGATATTAACATTAGATATTTAAATTGTGTTATTTCTAATTACAATTTGTAACCTTATTGTGTTATTTGTTATAAATTTAGGGATTTGAAAGATGAAAAAACAAGTTTTTAGTGGTAATTTTTTATAAAAAAATTCAAGAGTAGTATATTGGTTCTAATAATAATGATGATATTGGGTCAATAACTTCTTCGAATTCAAATTCTTCGGGTTCATCCTTTGATCCCAAATAAACTTGATTTGAATGAATATTCCTTCGGACCCCTTTATTAATGTAAATGTACGCTAAATTTTTTTTTACGTTACCTCTGAACTTTTTTTCTAAATCCGCCACTATCAGAGATGTATTGCAAGCCGTACGAAAGCCATAGGAGATTATATAGTTAGCAAATCGTTGATACTACGTCAGGGTGTTTGTGCTAGGCTTTGTTACCATGTAATTTTGAATGATTGGATGAAATCTTTTTATCTACAATCAATATAAATACAATCGTTTTATGGTACAAGATATATACTAATATATACATATTATTTGACTAACAAAGATTTATAATTAAAGTTCACCAACATCCTAACCCTCAATAGTCAACCCAAATGCCAGTCCATATGTACTATGACTATTACATGACAACGATCGTGTGTAATGTATGGACTTGAACACAAACACATATTTAACATGCTAATGATCATAATGAACATCTAAACTAGATTTACTAGATTACTATTTCTGGAAAGTAAACAAAATCTTGATGGAGGAAGTATACGTAGTGAGTGTTTGGGAATGCTTATTTTTATCAACTTTTAACTTTTTAACTTTTGAAAAGTTAAAAAGTCATTTTATAGTATTTGGCAATGTGATTGTTGTGAGTGAATAAGTTAATAAGTCACTCCATACTAACTTATTAACTTATTGAAAAAGTCAATAAGTCAATAAGTTGTTTTTTTAAGCATTCCCAAACATGCCTGTATTATTTCGTCGTCTATTTTATTTACTCCTCTTTCGCAACCTCCATGCTGTTGAACTTGAAACCATTTCGGATTCACAGTTCTTAACAGATGGAGACTCGTTGGTCTCGCCAACGGGGATTTTCAAGTTGGGATTTTTCCAGCCAGGTAGCTCTGAGAATAGATATCTTGGTATTTTGTATAACAAAATACCTGTTACAACAGCTGTTTGGGTTGCCAACAGAAACAACCCGCTTACGCGTGCATCACCACTTATGTTAAAGATTGATTATCCAGGAAATCTAGTCCTCTCCAATAACAAAAGCATAATTTGGTCATCTAACACAACAACAACATCAGCGAATGTAACTGCAAAGCTTCGTGACACTGGAAATCTAGTATTGATGGACCAAAACGACAAGGTTCTGTGGCAAAGTTTTGATTATCCAACTGATACCCTTCTACCTGGAATGAAGTTAGGGAATGATTACTTGAGGGGAATCGAATGGCGTCTATCATCATGGAAAAGTAGTCAAGATCCAGCTCTAGGAGAATTGACTTGGGGTCGCGATTTGCAAACTTATCCCGAAAGCAAACTAAAACAAGGTGCAGTGGTAAAGTTCAGGGGCGGACCATGGAGAAATCAACGGATGATTGGCGCTTCTCAATTCAACAGGAACTTGATCATTACATACAATGTGGTTATTACTGAAGGGGAGGTTTCTTTTAGTTATAATCTTGAAAGCGGTTCTATCTTGTCGCGGGTCACCTTGAATTCTTCTGGGCAGCTAGAAAGTTTTGTGTGGTTAGCAGATGGTAAAAACTGGCAGCTTGCATTGTCTTTACCTATAGATGTTTGTGATAGGTACAACAGTTGTAGTGCCTATGGGATTTGTAGTCTAAATCGGCTCCAACAGTCATGTGCTTGCTTGGATGAGAAACGATTTGTGCCCAAAGACGAAACTAGTTGGGAAACTGGTGATTGGTCAGGTGGTTGTGTTAGGCGAACACCGTTGGCGTGCAAAAATGGATCAGAAGGGTTTATCAAGTATTCTAATGTGAAATTGCCTGACACAAAGAGTACTTGGTTTAACATGAGCATGAGTTTGGAGGATTGTGAAGTAAAATGCTTAAAGAATTGTACATGTGTAGCTTATGCAAATCCAGACCCCCGTCTACAAGGTAGGGGCTGCTTGCTTTGGTTCAATGGCCTAAAGAATGGAGGATTAGACATTAAAATCATATCAGGTGTAGTCATTTCGGGTGTTCTTCTTAAGGTCTTCATCTCCACATGGTTGTGGTATGCACACACAAAAAGGAACAATGTAAGACAGAGAAATGAAGGTAAGAATCTATAAAGCTACAAATGAATATGTGATTAGCTGACATTGATTTTGTATTTGATTCTGAAGTTTATTGTGTATATGTCTATATAGACAGAACGTCGTTACACGTCTCTAAAAACAAGGAAGAAGATATTCAGCTACCATTGTTTAGCTTCTCTACAATAGCTACCGCCACCTCCAGTTTTTCATCTGAAAATAAACTTGGAGAGGGTGGATTTGGACTAGTTTATAAGGTATGATATCTTAAAATAGAAATTGTATAAGTATAAGAAAATGAATATAAATCTATATATAAGAAAATAATTAAAAAAAGTAGATTTTTACTTGAATAGCAACCAGAACTTGGGTCTCTTTGAGACCTTTCAAGTCTTACCACTTGGCCACCTTACGGTGGTTTGGAAACGATATAATTGAGTGTTAGCTTTGAAGGTTTAAGAATCTACTAAAATTACAGATGATAATCTTCAGGGTGTGCTAGAAGAAGGGCTAGAGATTGCCGTTAAGCGTCTCTCCAAGACTTCCAACCAAGGAGTTGATGAATTCAAGAACGAAGTTCTTTGCATTTCAAAACTTCAGCACCGAAATTTTGTGAAGCTCATTGGTTGTTGCATACAAGGGGAAGAGAAATTATTAATCTATGAGTACATGTCAAATAAAAAGCTTAGACTTGTTTTTATTCGGTTAGAATCAAATACATTGAATTCTAGTATTTCATACTATCCAGACCATTAACTAAAAGGAACATGTTAAACAGAACGAAACCAACACATGCTCCTAGATTGGAGGAAGAGATTCAATATCATCATGGGAATTGCGCGAGGATTTCATTATCTCCATCACGATTCACGATTAAGAATCATCCATAGAGATCTTAAAGCCGGGAACATTCTACTAGATTCCAATATGAACCCTAAGATTTCAGACTTTGGTCTAGCTAGAAGTTTTGAAGATAATGAGACCCAATCAAACACAAAAAGAGTTGTTGGCACTTAGTAAGTCACACAAAGCAACTATTTTATCTTTTTAATTCATGTTCAATTCATAAGTCTAGTCTTATAAGCATTATGTTGTACGTGTATAGTGGTTACATGTCTCCAAAATATGCACAAGATGGTATTTTCTCAGTAAAATCAGATGTATTTAGCTTTGGTGTCTTGATGCTTGAGATTGTGAGTGGAAAGAAAAATAGGGGATTCATTCATCCCGAGCATGACAACAACCTTATAGGACATGTAAGCTCACTAGTCACAAACTATTCATTTCTTTTCCAAACTAATATTATATAACCATTAATTTGTACATTATACATAGGCATGGAGTATATATAATGAAGGGAGGGCAATGGAACTACTTGATGCTAGTTTATCAAAATCTTGTCATCCACCGGAAGTTTTAAGAACTATACAAGCGGGATTGTTATGTGTTCAACAACATGCAGAAGATAGGCCAAACATGTCCTCCGTAATAATGATGTTGATCGGTGAGAGTGCATTACCGCAACCTAAGCAACCAGCATTTTTCTTAGGAGGGAACTTAATTGTAGCTGACATATCTTCCAGAGCTCATCAGCAAGCATGTTCAATCAATGGTGTAACTCTTACAGAATTAGATGCTCGGTAATTAACCCGTGTTTAGCCGCATGAAATAACTGTCTCGTGAGTATTATTTGACTGTAACTCTTATCGTTCACTACTACACAATCTAGTATTATTTGAGTATTATTTATAAACAAAATAAATTTGATATGTATGTATATATCTGAAATGTTCTTCAGGAAATATTAAAAAAGGAAGATTATTTTTACTTCTAGAGAAAAAATATTATAATCCAGTCGCAATTATGGTCGCTAATCTTAGGCTGAAAATTTAGTAGCAATGTTTGTCGCAAATATTTCGTTGCTAAAATCATCGCAAAAGGCATTTGTGACCATTAAGGCAGTCATAATGGTTGTCTTTATAGTAGGGAATTTTTTTATGGATTTTTCCATCAAAAATTATGTTGTTGCAAAATTTTGAAGGTTTTCCATTTTAGCATCTTATTCCAAGATGTGAATTTTGAATTTATCAGGACGCGTTTTAATTGGGCGAACAACTCATCCGGTGAAACTAAAATCGTGATTTCCTAGTTTGATTGGACTGTTATAGACAAAGAAGTTAGTTTATTTGCTTGCTTCCCAGTTTCGATATATTCGTATGAAAAATTAACTGATCCCTAGGAACCAAACATGTAATTACATATAAGCCAAATGAACCGTGCATCCGTGTAATTAACGCTAAATCATTTATAAAGTCTATATAATAATCATACTACTAAGGGGAACTTTAAAATATGATATTCATACACTCAAAATGATAGATACATTTAACTTGTTGAATTTGGAATTTATCTATAAAACATTGTCATATGTTTTCATAATAATCACAAACCATTTAATTTATCATGATATGTAAGCATGTAAGGGGTCATAGCATTTATATATACATATAATCTATAATAATAAATTAAAATATGTTCAAATCATGTGTTATTTTTTTCATACTTTTTACCTAGGTTTCACCTATGATTTGAACATTTGTGTTCACTAAAATAAAATTTTCAAACTATATATATATATATATATATATATATATATATATATATATATATATATATATACATATATATATACATATATATATACATATATATATACATATATATATGTATATATATATATATATATATACATAGTTTGAAAATTTTATTTTATATATATATATATAGTGGGATACTCAAAAAGTAGTGGCAGGAATCGATTTAATATATATATATATATATATATATATATATATATATATATATATATATATATATATATATATATATATATATATATATATATATATATATATGTGTGTGTGTGTGTGTGTGTGTGTATATGTAGTTTCTGTAATATATGCATATTTACTATTATCTTAATCAAATTAACTTTTTTTTTAAATTAAATAAAATGTTTTATTAAAAATATTTTAATAAGAGCTAATCTTATTAAAATAAGATTTAATTTCTAGCTAATCATTATTAAATGTTAATACTTAAAACTTTTATATTTTTTAAGCAAATGTTTTTTAAAATATCAAGATTCACGAAGTCAAACACAATTATAATTTACTCACTATAAAACAACATCTCCGCTTCAACTTACATCACAATTTAATTTTCTCAAAACTATATATATGTTTTACTACATCACAATCTCATATTCATAATATCATATTTATTATTTCTATTCGTTGAACACACCAGCATCTAACCTAGTAATTAATAAAGGTTTTGAAGTGTCACATATTGAAATATTAGGGTTTCTCATTTTAGTTTCTCTCTCTCTCTCTCTCTCTCTATCTTAATAAATAATTTTATTAATAGTAATTATATTATTTAATACATTTCCATATTAAAATTTAGATATTGTAAAAATTAAAAATTAGATTATTTTTATTATAATTCTCCTTTAAAAATATATATATATATATATATATATATATATATATATATATATATATATATATATATATATATATATATATATATATATATATATATATATATATATATATATAAGATATAAGATATGAACATTTTCTTAAACAAGTTTTTATATACATGTAGGTACCCCTTGTGAGATGTTAACCCTCCTCTACCATCCACGGTTATTTTTTTTCGAGTAATTGTGTCGGCATAATAACTTTATGGTCACTAGTAAAAGGGATGAAGATTCATCCCCCCCCCCCAACCCCCAATGTGTAGTTTGATGGTTTTTTTATTGATGTTTGGTTAGTGGAGACATTTAGAGAGATTGTGTGATTGTTTCAGAGTTTTGAGTTTCAATGATATGAGGAACTGGTTATTACATGATTATAAATATTCTTGACCTAAAATTATGGATAACTTGGATATCCATGATAATGGAATTGTGGATATCCAACGAGATTAGGATTGTGTCCGGATATAGATTACTTGGAGTGTCACTAATTTCATGAATGCGTATGCATTTGAGTTCATGTTTGTAAGATATGAGATGGTAAGATTGAAAG
This sequence comes from Flaveria ramosissima, assembly GCA_025215565.1. Classification (NCBI taxonomy): domain Eukaryota; kingdom Viridiplantae; phylum Streptophyta; class Magnoliopsida; order Asterales; family Asteraceae; genus Flaveria; species Flaveria ramosissima. The sequence goes on along the minus strand of CM046039.1, from coordinate 77,854,909 downwards.
AAAGAATAGTTGAATTGTGAAGAAAATAAAAGACAGTGCTGTTTGTATTTGTAGTGTTGTCGATCAAGAGGAAATATAATCACTGAATTTGAAATAATTGAAAAAGTGATTACCATTGAAATTTAAAATAAACCGTGAAATATAGACATTTAAGTTTTATTAATCTACCTACTCTAATAAAAAGGTATCTTAGTATGACACGTGGCAGCATCACAATCATTCTAATCAAAATTTTCCCGCTTCTCTCTCATATTAAATAACTACCTTAATTACTAATAATATTCTTTAACACCTTTTTAGATTTAATAAATTAAGAAATAAATCTATTTATTAATATTATTTCTAAATGAATAATTTTTTTATAAAATAATATTTTTTTCTAAAGTATAAAACTTTTTTAAAAATATGAAATATTTTAAAATTGGTATTTATAAAAAGTTATTTTTTTAAAAACAAAAAATAATCAAATTTGAGAGTTGTAATAGGAAAATTTATAAAAATAACATTTTTATACGGTTTGTTTTAGAATAAAATATTTATTTTTTTAAAAAAGTTTAAAAATAAAATTTTAAAAATTTGATATTACTATTTTATTATATAGTAGAATACCATTTTATAATTAATAAATTTTATTATATTAATATTTTATTTATTCAAACCGTGTAATACACGGGTTTACTAAAGCTAGTTTATTAATAAATTAGTAAGTTTATGTTATACTCGTTTAACAAATTTAAAAATATATAAATATTGATTAATACATTTATTTATAAAATGTTTATAGAAGTATATAATTAATTATAGATTTATTATTCATAACATAATTAATTTAATATAACTAAAAAATAGATTTAAAGTTGTGAAGACCACACAACTCATCCGTGGATATCCATCTTCTTGATCATCCGTTCTTGGGTGACATTTGTGGCCCATAAATCACGGATGTTCTCAATGACCCTATAAACGAGGTTTTGGTAAAACCTAACATCACCAAATCATACCAAACCACAAATGTGATTGATGTTAAATAATATATAGTTTGACCCTATATATTATTGGTTAACTTATAAGCGGGCGGCTTTTGCTTTATTTAAAGTCTGGGGAAAAATGCTGATGTATACAATTTTACTATACATTTTCTTCAATAAATTATTTTTTTATGTTTTTACGGCTTGAACTCATGACCTCAAGTAACAAATAAAAACCTTACAAGCTATTTTAATGTGTGCACTATATATCGGTGATTTGATAAAATATAAAACTAATAACATGACCAATTGCTACATGATCATGGATATTCAAGAATCAATACATTACAGATTATTAACAGAAAGTAATAACAACTTTGCTAATTATCTAGCCTCTACTTCTGTATTTGTTAGATCACTGACTGAACCTGCTGGATGAGTGCTTGAAGAGAAGTCTGCTACAAGAAAGTCCTTTTCCATGAAAAAAGCTGGTTGTTTAGGTTCTGGCAGCGCGCTCTCGCCGCCCAACATCATAATCACAGAAGACATGTTTGGTCGATCTCCTGCGTTTTGTTGGACACATAACAAACCAACTTGGATCGATCTTAAGACTTCAGTTCGATCGCAGGATTTAGCTAAGCTTGCATCAAGCAGTTCCATTGACCTCCCTTCAATGTATACACTCCATGCCTGAATATTATTTACAGATTTATAGTGACACATTTGATATTAGTATGCTGAATAATGAATTAGTTTGTGATAAATGAACTTACATAGCCGATAAGATTATGATCATGCTCGGGATGAATAAATCCCCTATTTTTCTTCCCACTCACAATCTCGAGCACCAAGACACCAAAACTAAATACATCTGACTTTGTTGAGAAAACACCATCTAATGCATACTCTGGGGCCATGTAACCACTACAGGCATTGTAATTAATAATTATATGGAATAGACTAATTAATGAAGTGAAGATATCAAGATAAAGAGAGCTGATGGTTTTTTTATAATAACTTACTATGTGCCAACAACTCTATGTGTGTTTGCTTGGGTCTCGTTTCCTCCAAAACTTCTAGCTATACCAAAGTCGGATATCTTTGGGTTCATATCTTGATCTAACAAAATGTTGCTCACTTTAAGATCTCTATGTATTATTCTTAATCGCGAGTCGTGGTGGAGATAAAGAAGTCCTCTAGCAATTCCTTTAATGATGTTGAAACGCGTGGTCCAATCAAGGATCATGCTTTCGGTTTCATCTGTTCATAACATGTTTGTTTAGTTATCTGTATCAATAGTTTGTGATAAACGTATGTAATGTGAGTTTGTATACGAAATGCTCACCAAATATAAACGAGTCTAGGCTTTTATTTGGCATGTATTCGTAGATTAGCAGTCTCTCGTCTCCTTGTATGCAACAACCAAGAAGCTTCACAAGATTTCGGTGCTGAAGTTTTGAAACGCAAATGACTTCATTCTTAAACTCTTGAACTCCTTGGCTTGATGTTTTCGAGAGCCGCTTAACTGCAATCTCAATCCCTTCTTCTAGAACCCCCTGAAGATTATGATGTTATACCAAATGTAACTAATATATATAATCCAACTCGATCATAGCAGCGCTATTTGTACGATACGTATTGGGAAGATTATGATGTTATACATATATATCACTGGTTTGTACTCAACTATATGTGACTGATCATCATGCTATTCAACTTACCTTATAAACCGGTCCAAATCCACCTTCCCCGAGTATATTCTTGTTTGAAAAACTTGCAGTGGCAGTAGATATTGTAGAGAAGCTAAACAATGGTAGCTCAATGTCTTCATTGTCCTCTGATACATCCAACAAAACCAAGAGAATTTGACTAAACAATACGCGTCGAGTTTTTCTCAAGTTATTACTTATCAGATTATATCAATTTTCTTACCTCCATCGCGTTGATTCCTTTTTCTTCGCGCATAAATCCACCATGTCACTAACACGCATATGAGAAGAACTCCCGAAATCGCTACAGGTAATATGATTTTAACGTTTGATCCTCCTTTCTTATCAAAATTTGATTCAACAACTGTGTAACATTATATGATTATCAAACAATTTGAATCTGAAAACATGTAACAACAATAAAACATTACGTACAATCGAGTTTAGTAAACATTACCTAATTCAGAAGAAGCCATTCGTACGAAAATGTCCTGACCGCCATTTCCTACAGAATACCCTCGCATGTCGAAAAGATCGTTGAACCAAAGCAAGCAGCCCCTACCTTGAAGACTAATGTCTGGATTTGCATAAGCCATACAACTACAGTTTCTTAAACATGTTGCTTCACATTCTTCTAACCTCATGCTCATGTTAAACCATGTATTTTCTGTGTCCGGCAATCTTACGTTAGAGTATTTAACGAACCCTTCGGATCCATTTTTGCAATGCAACGGTGTTCGCCTAACGCAACCACCCGACCAATCAGCTTTTTCCCAATTCTTTTGGTTTCTGGGGACAAATCTTTTGTCATCCAAACAAGCACAAGATTGTTGGATCATATTAACACTGCAGCTTGAATATGTACTACAAATGTTGTACGAATCACATATATCTCTCGGTAACGACAACGCAAGCTGCCACTTTGTACCATTTCCGACCCACACCCAATTCTCTAGGTGCCCAGATGAATTCAATGTTGTCCTTGATAGGATCGAATTGGTGTCGAGAACATACGAAAAAGACATCTCGCTTGCGTTGATCACTACCTTGTATGTAAACGTCAAGTTCGAATCAAACGTAGAGACCCCACTAAATCGCTGATTACTCCATGGTCCGCCCCTGAATGTGACCTGAGAACCTTGTCTTAGTTTGTTCTCAGGGTAACCAAGAGTGTCAGCTCCCCAGGTGAATTCACCAGGAGCTGGATCTTGGTTACTTTTCCATGCCGACAGGTGCCACTCGATGCCCGTCATGAAATTCCTCCCTAATTTCATGCCGGGCAGCAAGGTATCTGTCGGATAATCAAAACTCTGCCAGATAACCATCTGGTTCTGGTCCATCAGGACCAGATTCCCAGTGTCATGCAGCTTTGCTGTCGCTTTTCGAGATGGTTTTGTCACGTTTGACGACCAAACTGTACTGATATTGTTGGTGAGAACCAAAACTCCTTGATCATCAACTTTTAACACCGCACCGGTGGTCGGGTTGTCTCTGTTGGCAACCCAAACCACCGTACTGGGTATGTTCTTGTACCAGATACCAAGGTATCTGTTACCAGAACTACCCGGCCGGAAAAACCCGAGCTCGAAGACTCCAGTCGGCGAGACCAACGTGTCTCCATCCGTCAAGAACTGCGAACCTGAGACGGTGTCGAGTTCAGCAGCATGGATGGTATGCAAGTGTATGAAAGGAAGCAGCAGAAGAAGAAGTATGACTGTTTGCTCCATAATTAAAACCCTGTTGATTTTCAACAATAGATTTAGTACATCTAATCTTGATATTTAACATCATAATCAAGATTAAAGGCGTGATTATATTGAAGTCTATACATCACACCTACCTGATATTGTTTAATAATCTTATGTATGTCGTTCACACTTATCGTTTATCATTTAATAATCTTACCAAAATAGACTGGCATTTGGTTGAAAGTTGACGGTTGTGGGCTCAGCTTGACAGGAGGTGTTCGTGATATGTACTATGAATTTACTCTCTTTATAATCATTATAAATACGGAGTGTTTCTTGGCGGTTGGTGTATGACTACAGCATTATGAACACCTGACACAACATAGAAATATAATAATAACTAAGTAACACCCCTAAAATTCGTAAGTTTGTGTTTATTATACAGGATTAAATGTTTTATTTTAAATATTGAAACTTAAAAAGTAAAATTGAAATAAGATTTTGTAACTAAGAAATATATGTTTTATATTTGATCGTCTCTTTGTTGTAAAATAGTAATTATAAAAGTTTTAATATGTGAAAAAAACTAAAAATTAATAAATTCAGGTTGAACGGATCATGTTTGTGTCAACCACAAACTTTTGTGTTATGTTCGAGTTCAAATCCCAGACAAGTTTCAGGTTTGAATCTTGTTTAGGTAATTGGGTTCGTGTAATTTTTTTTTTAATTTTTGTGTCAGGTTGTACCTGCCAACCCGTGAATATATAACTCGTATAGCACGCCCATGAGGTGCAAGTTTTAAGTTTAAGAATTGGCAAGTGAGCGTCTATATTGAATTTTGTTGGTTCACGTTTGCACCAACCTTAATAAGAGTATACACAATACGGTTCGAATTTAAGCTAACACCAAAACTAAAACCGAAGTAAGGGTGTGCATAGATAAAGCTATTGAAAATATATTAGAGTTAATTACATGATTGGTCCCTGTGGTATGCTCATATTGCAGGATTGATTCCAACTTTTGAGAAATTACACCATTGGTCCCAACTGTTTACCAAATCGTAACACAATTGTTCCGTGACACTAACTTCTGTTAAGTTTCTCAGTTAAGTGGAGGTGAAAAGACTAAAATACTCCTGAATTTATATATATATATATATATATATATATATATATATATATATATATATATATATATATATCAACCACCACTGTCCGACCACCACCATTGTGTGATCACCACCACCACACTCCGATCACCACCACCACACTTCGACCACCACCATCGTGTAATCACCAACACTGAGTCACCACCACCACCATAGTCCGACCACCACCACTGTGTTATCATCACCACCACAATTCGACCACCACCATCGTCTCATCACCACCACCATCGTCTCATCACCACCACCCAACCACCCCTCCCCTTCGCGGCGAACACTGCCTCACAACCATAATCGTTTCTCAACCACCAACATCACCGGTGTTTTGTTGGAACACCAACCACCTAATCATCCCCGTTAGGGCTGCAAATGAACTGAACGTTCAGCGAACAGTTCGTGAACTGTTCAGCGGGAAGTTCGTTTATATTCGTTCGTTTAGTAAATGAACGAACACAAATAAGAAAATTTCGTTTGTTTAGTTAAACGAACAAACATGAACACAAGCCATGTTCGTTCATTTATGTTCGTGAACATTCGATAAAATGTTCGTTTATGCTCGTTAAAATCCGTTCGTGAACGTTCGATAATGTGTTCTTTATGTCCGTTAATGTGTTCGATTATGTTCTTAATTGTTGTGTTAGTTATTTTTATGACAAGTATGTCAAGTGTTTTTGGATATTTATGTTATGTATTTATTTATCTTTGGTAAAGTTTGTGATGAAAATGCTGATTTTATTCTAAAATAAATATGTGATCATTTGTATTCGTTTGTGTTCATGAATTTCTTTGTGTTCGCCATATTCATGAACATTTGTTTGTTTTCGTTTGATTTCGTTTGTGTTCGGTAAGTGTTCGTGAACAGTTTATGAACATGTTCATTTCCTTAATGTACGGACACGAACAAGGAAACACGTTCGATAAGTGTTCGTGAACAATTCATGAACAAGTTTATTTTATAATGAACGAACACGAACAAGATCTTGTTTGTATTTGTTCGGTTCATTTGCAGCCCTAATCCACGTCATCAAATCACCACCATCGCCAGTTCACCACTGATAAGTTCAAACGCCACCTGTTAACCCCCAGTCACTGAATCCGATTTGATAACCTGTGGGGAGACAGTGTAGATAATGATTGGCGGTCAGTGCTATTTCAGTGGTTGGTGGTGGTAATGTTGTGGTGGTTGTTGGTGTTGGTGGTGGTATGATGTGACCGATGGTTTGTGGATCTTGTAGGAGTCTTTGTGGGCTTTGAGGAGCGCCGGACGAGGGCCTTGGAATGACTGGGGAGACTTGTCGGTGGGGAAGTCTGGCAAGTCCATGGAGTTGAAGATTGAGATTTTGGTGAAAGTGATGAAGATGAAGATGATGATGGTCTACTGTGTTCAATTATATGTAGGTGGTGGTGGTGGTGTGTGGTGGTTGTATTGGTAATTTTAAAAATATGTATAAATAACTTTAAAGATTTAATATTTACATAAATAGTCCTTAAGGTGGAAAATAATCAGAATACTCTTACACTTTACAGAAAAAGTTAGCAGGGTAAGTGTCAAGGGCCAAATAGTTAAAAAAAAAAAAATAAAATAAAATGTTAAAGGTTGATATTTCAAAAGATTAGTTTTTGGACTGATAAGATTAAATTTAACCCTAACCCAAGGGGCCAAAATAGTATTTTACTCTTATTATTATTTTCTTTAATTCCATCCTGGAGTTTTGATGTCATTTGCTTCAAGGGTGGATATTCATACAATACTGATAGATTTTTATACCATTGTCACACTAACAATAATTTTCATATTAAGTAAACGACGCTTTATAGATGTATACAAACATGTAAACTACAATGTAATTGATGTAAGTCGCCGTGTACAATGCAAAGTGTATGTAACCTAAGTCCAAACAGAAAAAGATAAATAAGTTTTGATGCGACTGCCTTTGATTTCAATTTAATAACTAAACTATCATAACTTCATATGTTTCTTTTATATACTCAAGCACATTAATGTTAAAGCCAAACGTTCGTAAACAAAGATCACAAAAGCACCGCATCGAGCGTAGAATTTTTCTAGTTAGTGCCGTCTCAACGATTTTGGAGGCACTGAGCAAACAAAAAAGGGACCCTTTCCGATGTTAACATTATAAATCCTCCTTTATCCGGGTTGGGACCGAAAATAATTAACTAAAATGTTTACAATTGACGGAGAAAATTAATTTTGTAATTTGAGCAAAGACCATTTTTGTATTAAATATAGGTTCTTTGGCTTTGTTTTTCTTTTGCCTTTTCGTCCAACTGTTTTAATACTTTCTAATATACATTACACTTATATATTACACTTATATATGATAAATTCGAATGCAAACTTCTTCAATCCAAAAAATATTATAATATATACACTAAACAAATGAGTTGCAGACTAATTTACTAGATTCAAATCTAATTCACTAAACAACATCAACTTTACAAATATTTAAACACTAGATTCAAAAACTAACAAGTGACTAAATACTATATGACTTGTAAATTAAAATTTAAACACTAACCGAAAAATTAGACCAAAAGAGGCAAAAGTAGTACAATACGATCCAATAACATAAATCAAGATTAAAACTCAAAAATTTAGAAATTAGAATTGATAAAAAAAACTAACCTTGAAACTAGATTCAGAGAATGCTTACGAATCCGTGTTCAAAATTGTCGTTTGATAGAACAAATTACAATTGTGCTTTTTAATTAATTTATAATATTTTGAGGGAAGAAAAAATGAATTTTTACTGGATTGAATGCACAGCTAAATTAATAAAGTGTCACTCATTCAATTTTTTACGCACACAAACACAATATATAATATTTGGAGGCCCTTTAAAATTGAAGAGCGAAAACCCTAACGTTACTAGCTTTGGGCTCGAGGAGACTCTGTTTCTAGTCATACATCTATACTATATATAAAACATATGAGATGAGTATTTTAAAATATTATAAAATTAAGAACACTTACTATATTCAATTCATAAGATACAAATACTTTTGAGGGTAAAATAATATTTATAACATTATTTGTAAATTACCCCTTACAATTAGTTACATAATAATCTTACACTTACTAACACTTGTATAAAATTTTATATAATCAACCCACAAACTACAAAAAGAATTAATATGTTTTAAGATTTCAACTATCTTTTAATCTATCATATTTAAAAACGTTTTGAGATTACAACTTAACGTGTGTTTTTTAAACGTTTTGATGTAAACTTTTGCTGAAAAGATCTGTATTTTTGTAAGGTACAATAAGTTGATGCATATATGTACAAGTAGTCATCTATAACCTATTTATTTGGTGTTTTAAATTTTAGGTTAGAAAAAACATAATAAACTTTTATAAAACTACTAAAAGAATAACAAAATATTAAAATGCATGTGCCAGATATAAAATAACACCCTGTTGGATTACGCACGCACCCTTCTAGTATATTTAAGTATTTATACTTGGGAATTGTGTAGAAGGAGGTGGGATGGGGACCTTCATCGCAAGCCACCTCTCGAATCTTAATACCAAACAACACGTTTACACTTTTAAAAAACAAAAACAAAAACAAAAAACAAAAACAAGACCTTCGTCGAAAGTAGAATACGCGAACTTAACTCTGTTGTCTTCCGATGGCTTTTCTTCATCTTCCCGGAACCTCTATACACCCACCGATCACCATCATATCCACCTGTACTTTAATCTCCCATCAACATAATAACTATTATTCTATATATACACTCAATATATATATAATCATCCCTCTTCATATCATCACATCAAACTCAAATCAACACACAATTAAGTTTCTCTTGATCAATGGCAAACAACAACAGCAAATGTGAGTTTCATGACTTCTTGCCTCTAATGGCGGACAAACTGGGAGGAGATGGTCTTATTGATGAAATGTGTAATGGGTTTCGGTTACTGATGGATCGCGATAAAGGGGTGATCACTTTCGATAGTTTGAAGAAGAATTCGTCGGTTTTAGGTCTTCAAGATCTGTCGGATGATGAGCTTTTGAGCATGTTGAGAGAAGGTGATATTGATGGAGATGGTGCACTTAGTGAGATGGAGTTTTGTGTTTTGATGTTTAGGTTGAGCCCTGAGTTGATGGAGCAATCTGAGTTTTTGTTGGAAGAAGCTTTGGAACAGGAGTTTGATCATTTTGAATATTGAATTAATTGTAACATTCTTGATTGTTTATAGAATTGTTGAAGATGTTGATAATATGCCAGATTTGATGTTTTCATGTTGTGTTGAGTTGTACGCTATGGAGTTTAGTATGCATCACAAGAATTGTTAGAATCAATGACTTCACGACGGATCGGATCGGCCTGTGATCCACCCAAAATCGTGTCTTTCTTCAAGAACTGGCCAGTTCGAACTGGTTCGGCGGTTGAATCGCGAATTGGTTCGGACCGGATTTTTTATTTTATTTTAATGGGTTTAACGGGTAGATCAGATGATTAATTTCAGTGTTGATGTATATATAATTATTATTGAGTTTTATATATAACTATAAAATATACATATAAAATACTTATATTGAATTTTATATATATATATATATATATATATATATATATATATATATATATTATGACATCGATCATCCGATTCTAAAATCCAGGCCGACCACTCTGACCAGTCGACTAGTAAGATGATTGGTTCGCTATCCGATTAAGTTCTAAGAATATTGGTTTGAATGATTGTACACTTCCCTTATACAATTTAGAAAGGATATCCACGAATACCTATTAAATGAAATGTGTTGATGACTTGGGTTGGTAGCTAGTAGTAATAAATATCCTGTTCAAACAATTTTGTTTAAACACAGAACTACGTGTATATGTAGCAAATTTGTCGCAAAAGAGGCAAAAACTGCAACTAGGGGCACAAATTTTTTAGATTTTTTTATATTATATATATTTAAAAAATGTTATAAGTTATAACCCAATCAAAAACTTAACTCATCTATGTTATAAACAAATGTAATTTTCTTTTGGCCAATTTTATTAACCCAATTAGTTAATTAGAAGCCTTTTTTTTATTAAACAAAAAAATTTCAAATCCTATGAGCCATGATCCATTGTTACTTGTTCAATTGTTTTAGAGTTGATTTTAATTTTGTTTCATAAAGTTTGTTAAAGTAACTATTTTTTTTTTAAGTTTAAATATATCAATTTCATTCCAAGAGTTATATCTGCTTCAATTTCAAACCAAAAATTTTATTTTTTGGATTCAAGTTGGAACAACTTATAATATATTTGGAGGTAAATTGATGTTTCTATTCTTTAGAAGGAAAATGATTATTTTTTATTAAATCTTATGAAGCAAAATCGAATTTAACACATTGTTTTATATGGTCAATTGAGTGGCCCACCAAAAAAAAGAATTCAATTACATATAAACTACAAAGATGTGATAAATTGTCCATAATAACCCAATAAAGACTTAGTGGATTGGCGATGATAGTTACCGAGAGAGAAATACTAGAGGCTATAAACTATGAAAATATGATAAACAAATTTGCTATCAAGAATGCTAGAAAAGCTTCAAGAGTTGTTGGTTAGTTACTATCTTATGTCATTGTAATACTATAATTTACTAAGTTTATTGCTAAAACGGTTGTTTTCATTTAAAAAACATTAGGGCCTAGGGTTTTTTTCCTGTTCCTCCAGAGCACTAAATTCTTCATAACCATCCTCGTTTCCAATTATACTCGCTTGATTGATATAAATTACCCGTTTAAACGAAAAATTACTTGATACTGTACAGTGTTTTTTGATATATTAGCTGACTAGGCATATTTTTTATCGTTTTTAATGCTATCTATTGGTGATGCTCTGAGAAACCAGACAGTCATTTAGAACGGGTTTAATGCAATCCATTTTGGCGTTAGTCGACTAAAGGTTTTATAGGCCATTGTCATGCCTTTATAGGTCTTGTTATATGTTACGAATATAAGTTGCACAAAGTTGCATATAATTATAATAAGTCATTTTCTCATCAAAGACATGTTGGCATGTTGCATTATATTATCAGCTCTTACAAGTAAATACCAATATTTTTTATATTATATTACATTTCTAGAACTCAAGGATGTGTTTTACAATTTACATCAGTTTTCATATCCTCATGTTATACATAAAAGTGTGTCTTATCAACAAAGCCAACTCAAACCCAAAACTAGTAAATCTAGAGTTTTAGGCCCCCAATTTCAAAAGGATTCAAAATGTTATAAAGTAAGTTTATATGTGTTAAAAATTTGACCAGACTAGATATTTTATTAATTTAGTTGGGTATTCAATTCAATGAAAATGTACCCTCCTATGAACATATATGCTTTATGAATTTAGTTGGGCCTCAAATCCGACGAATTCACATCATCAAAAACTAGAAAATACTTTTAATCTAAACATTTATACATACACAATATATAATTTTTTTTAAAAATATCTCTGTCTACTATAAACGTATTAGTTTATTATTCCGGTCCCAAAGCTCGGATAAAAGAAAAGAGTTTTTCATTAAAAAAACTGAAAAGACCTTATTTTTTTAGTTCAGTTGGGGCCCAAAAAAATGTTGAGATGGCCTTCATGTACACCATATGTTTATGAAAATTTGTAATAAATGTGAAACGAGGGAGGTTTGATCGAAGACAAAGAAAACCAAAAGCATTTATATATATTAAAGGAGATATCACTTGGAAAAAAATATAAGGGTCGTAATGATTTATTTTCACTTCATCCGACGGAATACTCGAACACAAATGCCAGAAAGCCTGGATGAGAATTTATCTAAAATCTTATATTTAGAATTAACAACATAGTACCGTGGGAATATCGATCGAAGCTAGTATCCGTCAACAAAGATGAAGAGCGTTAACCAAATTCTCATTCGCAAACATATATTTTCATCGGTTAAAATTGTTAGTGAAAGTCATTGTTCTCTCGTTTAAACAATATATATGTTGGCAATGCTTTGGTATTTATCAACGGATTATCGACAGATATATACGGTAATTGGCAATTGGTAATATTCTTTTAGTGACAGTTTAGCTTTTAAATAGTGTTTGAGTTGTGTATGGATTTGTGATTTATTAGTTATGTATTAGTCTTTCTTTTGTATTTTTTCTTCTTTCCTAGATTACATTTGAGGCCCCAATAGTGGTCGATAGCAATTGAGTACACAATAAAAGTGGTTAATGTATGGAACTTAATTTAGAACACACTCAAGAACATTCACGCCTTAAACTTTAAGATTACAACGATGAAAACTGTTATTATATAATCGATAATACACTACAACACAAATAAGTACCGTAAACGGAAAATCACCGACGACGTATATCCATCGGTAACCAGACATGGAAATTCACTGACAAAATCCACTAAAATGAAAAGAAAAGGGAAAAAGTAAATTTAAAAAACTTCAGTAATCCTTCATTGATTACCGATTAAATCCATAACCTAGGTAAAACCGAAAATCATTAATGGATCATCGATGTGGACCCGACGTGGGTAAGTCCGCATGTGGATGGTTTTCGTGGGAACTCATTACCCACGAAACATCCGTCCATGATTCCTTGCTAATATAAGGATATGATTTTGGATAAGATTCTCGCACATGTCTTTCAGTCGTTTCTCAGCGAAGACTGATCATTTGCCATAGGTGATCGATAGAACCACCTACATATAATATAACAAGGTTGGTGGTAACCATTACGTCTTTCAAGCCTTAAAATGAAATTTCGTTATTTTAGAATATGGTAGATCTATATTTGGGTGTGATATATGAGAAGATTATTCCAACGAATAAGCAAAAGTAATGTTGAATCCTTCATGTGAACTAATACGGTGTTAGTAGGTTCGTTGGAAGTTGTGGTACAAACACATAATTACCACACCATAGGCACATGTATCACCTAACTCTAAACGAAATACTTTGTTGAGTAATTCATTCATTAAATAGAGTTAGGATTCGTATAGTTATGTCAATAGGGTTCCTAACTCTTAGGATTTGAGGGAGGCATGTGCTAGACTCGTTTTCCCATGTGCGCATTGTACTATCATGTGGACATGCATAATTTCGCTTAATTTAGTTAACAAACAATTTCCGTCTTTATTTACAGTATCTAATAAGACTGTGTGCAACCTAAATCAGCCCGCTACACATTACAAAGACTGTTAAGGCCTAAAAAGTACCATTAATCAAACATATGTATTTAACATAACAATAACTTGCTTATGACCTAACCTGACACTCTATAAGCTAAATGCACGAACTAACTCATTACAAGGTCCACTGCCTAAGAGTGTACTAGTCATAATAAGCATCTTTTTGACACGAATATGACTTACCATGGCGTAATGTTACTCTATGCATCCTAAACCAACCCACTTATGCATTAGAAGATCCGTTGAGGCCCAAAAGTATAATGTTACCCATATACATATACTTAACATCAAAATGACTTGTTATGATCTATTGTAGCTTACTCGTAACCTAAAATTACTCACTAGCACATGGTAAACCCATTAAGGCCCAATAAAAAAATTAATAGCCTTCGCTAGTCCGTGTGTGGTCATAGGCCGATTAGTCGATTACTAATGGAATTTTTAAAGGTATTTGTATTTTTATTATATAAAATTATGTTCATTTGCGACAATTTTATTGGTCACTCCCTTAGAATATTTAGGGAATAACAGTGTACGTTGACTCTCAATATTGCTTTCACTTTTGTTTTTTTATCTAATTCTCTCTATAGCACATCCAAGTACCAGAACTTGAGGATATCTAACTTTAAATATTCACCATTGAGATCACACAAAAAAGGCTTCTACCAAATGTTTCTAACAGCTTGTAACTTTCGATCAAAGTGAATAGTACCATATAACAATGAGAGCACCGACATCAATTTTTATTCTATATATAATGTTTATATATTGTTTTTTGCTTGTTCTGAGTGACAGAGATTCGCCCCTGGTCCAATTAATCCATATATGAATCCATCCTTTTTTATCAACGATGTATATTTTTATCAGTTTGATTAGTGTATTTTTATATAAAATAGATAAAAAAATAAATAAATAAATAGGAGGTGACAAGGGATGAGGAACGATGCACTCTCAAGTTGAAGTGGGTTATGATGTGACTGATACAAATCGTATAGAATATTAAAACTCACTTGTTATAAATGGCAAGAGCTCCTTTTTTTTAAGTTTACATCTACTTTATTTTGATAATCTAAGTTTGTAATTTCATCGCCAATCTATTACTTTAAATTATAAAAGATGTTTGTTTGAGATAATATTTTCAAGATGCCATACCTAACTATAGTGACGCAACTTGAACATTCTTATATTGAGAGTGGGGGCTGAAATTAATTTTTTTTAATGGGGGCGAACTCAATATTTACATAAAAATTTACACTACCGGACAAAAAATTTATACTACTAGACTAAAATTTAACACTACCGATGAAAAAAAGAGCCTAGCAGATAATATTAGACAACTACATTATGTTTAATTTTCCCCGGTTTACATCCCGATCCCGTCTAGTTCCCAGCCTGGTTCTTGACCATCCTGACCCGGTCCAGATCTAGCCAGATCTCGTAGCAGGGCCTGTTCTAGATATTTATATTTCTGCATACATCATTGTAAATAAAAAATTGCATGGATAAAGATATGTTATTAATGTATTCTTTCTTCTAATAATATATTTACTTTTATAATAACTTACAAGTTTTCTTGCCCACCTAACTTACATTTCTTGATAGAAAATAAGATAAAGTATTAAACAATATACTCTATTCGGAACCTTCACTCTATGATTAAATTGTGTGACTTGCACGACTTAATTTACTTTAGTTATTTAAGCAATTTAATCTAATTCTAATACTACATTATTTTTTATTATGGTACTTAAAACCCTTAATTTTAAGGGAAACCTCATATTTTACACACCAAGATACCAACAGACCAAATACCTTTGGTTGATTTGTTTGGTTCTTACTTGGTTGAAGTTGAATAGCATGTTATTTATGGGTACCAACGTACGAATCATTCTTAACCAAAAAGAACCTAACCAAATTACAAATCTGGTTTTTTATTCGGTTCCTAACTGTTTCCACTTAATTGTGAATTTGGTTCCCGATTCCACACTTTCTTTCTTATTTGGTTCACTTATCTAAATTTAACTGAATCTGCATTGTAAATTCGGTTTAGTTGGTGGAACTATATGTGAATTAGACATATCTCCAATTCGGTTAAGTTCAGTTATTAAATAGACCCAAAGAGTTTCATAATCGAATAAACCAAACAAAGATCTTTCATATGTACAAGAATTTCAAAAATTTCTTTATGGCTAAATGCATCATCAATGAGATAATGATAGTAAAACCTAACCTATATGTGAAATAGCAAGCGATGTGTCATTCCCTACCACAGCTCTTTTTGAGTCGAGATACGGTGTCAAATCATAAACCACACGAATATGAGATAATCAGAGGCAAACCCAAGAATTTTTTCCTTCGGTCGTTTTTTTTCCCGTCATGTACATCACAACTCGATGTCAAAATTGTCGGCTCTGCTCGGGTCACATAAATAAAAATAAAATAACATTTTAAAAACGAGTAATTAAAATACGATTTCATTAGACAATGATAAAAACATTACATTTTACAGTAGTTGTGTACGTGTTTTCATCTTCTGAAAATGATCCATTACATTTGAGTTTAAGTAGCTATTAGATTTATGACTCTCAATTTAATTTTTAGTGGGTTAAAGATATTTTTAAAAAAATTATATTGATTTAGGGGTCGTAAATTTTTTATCCGGGGCCAGCATAGAAAAACACGACATCAATCGAGAACAATTAATATATGTTACATATTACCAAAAAAAATTTACGGTATTAATTGACCCCTCCCCTAATACCAAATGAGACCTAGCTTCTAAGTTATAAGTCCATGTGTCGACGCCAAACATGAATATGTAATGCGCCCAAAATAGTCGGCCTAAAATTAAAAAAAGAAAAATAAGAGAGAAAAAAGTCCAACCTCAAAAGATTGTAATCATGAGGCCCTATAAAGATGGTCGTTAGGCTACGAGAAACAACTGTTGGCCCAGTTGGCCACTACACTCTTTTGCAACACTAATTGACAAGTGAATATAATTGTATCACAACTAACAAATCACTACATTTGCTAGTAAATAGTTGTTTAAAAGAAAAACTAATCAACAGAATTTAACAAAATACATGTTCTAATACATATTATACAAGCCGTAACCGACGATTGGACCAACAAACAAATCAAATATTATATTAATGTGAACTCGGGATGTTATAATACGTACCCTATAGTCACCACGGTGAAAATTGCTTAAGTCGCATCATACGCTTAAGGTTGTCGTGTAGAATATTTTATCATTAGGTACAAAATCCATTTCGAAGCCTCTCGAGATCAAAAGTGAAGGTTTTGCATTGGGTTGGAGACATTTTGTAGAAAGTTGTAATGTCCTTTTGTCTTTGAAATGGGCCACTTGTTTAGCCACTCTTGGTGAAATTGCTTTAGGCCCATGCAATAGGGCTTCTCACTTTTTAGCCCAATACAAATTTTGAAATTGCTTTTAAGTTTTTGAATTTCAGTTTTGGTTTTGTTCAGCTGATATGATTTGGTTCGTATGAGTTTTGAAAATGATTTCGGTTTTGTTTATATGGTTTTCAAGGTGATAAGAGTTTAATTTATTATCTTTCCATTAGTAAGTTTGAAGGTTTGTACTTTGTGATAATTATTTGTTTTTCATATTAGTGAACTAAGTACTTTATGTAACCACTGAATTGATCATCGAAAGTTTAACAACTTCAATCGAATAACGTAAATAACATTTCTTTTAATTTTTAGTCATTTACATATGTGACAAGGTGTAGAGGTTCTAAATGGATTACCACGCCTCGATAGTTGATTATAGGTTAGCGGTACATATATCACTAAAAACTAACAAGATGCTAGACGAGAAAACATACAAAGTCAGAAAATAAAAAAAATAAGAAGGTCAATAACACCACTCTGATTAAGAAGTTTCAAATTAATTTCTTATTACTTGTTATTACTGTGATCATAAAATCTTTATAGGTGTGCCTCGATCACAACATTATCTATCGGTCTCACTGTCAAAAGTTTAGGGTGTCACTCGTGTTCTAGGTTCTGGTTGCACATTTTTGTACACTGAAAAAATTTGAGAGTCAAACGTGAGTCGTGACCCCTCGGACCTCAGTCTTCCCCGTGATCAATATACCGAACTAAGGGGTTGTTTAGCAATTTTAAAATGATTAAGTGCTCAACCAATAAAAGGTGTGAACCATTAAGAGATCTGAACCATTAAGAGCTAGTATATCGCTTAACTATTCAAAGGAAACTGTCTGACCAATTCAGATTAGAGGTTTTAACCATTCAGCATTAGACCTCTTAATCATTCAGCATTAGTATAATGCTTCACCATTCAGAGACAAATGTCTGAACCATTCAGACATTTGCTCGTGAAACAGTCAGTTTGACTCATTAAATGCTGAACCATTCAGACATCTAAACTATTAAAAGACTGAAACAAATATCCCCTAACTTTCAAAGGGTTTAAGCAAGTGTTATGTCTCCATCTAGAAAAAGTAAGAGTTGCAGGTTTCTTCCATACAATTAAACTAGATTTGTCTAGAACGTAATATATGATATTTTCCATTTTGGGTTCTTAGATTCATGCATATGGAGAGACATTTGTATCATCATCAAGGTCCACCATATGAAAGTATGTCTACCACTCGATCTTAATGGCCATACACAAAGGCTGTGAATGCTTTACACAGGTCAAAAACTCATCCTATATGCACTGTCCAGCAGATTATGAGTTGTATGGTGCTTCAACTCTTTGACACTTGTTATACTTTTTACATTTTAAGAAATTAAGATAAACTCATTAGATAAGCTTGTTTTGGGACGGAGGTGTGCCCTAACGTATGTGTAATCCTTTTTTTCAAATGTATAATTATTCAGGAAAAGTTCTTTTACCAAAAGAAAATCTGCTATTGAAAGGCGGTGTTTATACTTCACTAAACATGCTTCCGAAGGTTAACATAGAGAAAACTAGTCATGTACGCAGTGGTAAAACTTGAACCACACCATAGGGAGGCGCGAACAGAAGTAAACTATTTTAGGGGGGCAAACTTTGTATATATTAAAAATTTTACATTACCCGATCAAAAATTAACACTACTGACGAGAAAAGGGGGGGGGGGGGGGCTTCCCAGCCCATACAAAGCTTCGCCCATACATGTACGTGTTGGAAATATTAGATCGAGCAAACAATATAAACATCTTTTTATTAAGAACACAACCACATAAACTATAATGATCCTATACCTCTATTTATAATAAGAAAACTTGTATTCTATTTCAATTCAATTTTCTAATATACTCAACATATCAATACAAATAATAAACTAATACTAATAATTATCTTCAAATCTTGTTTTTATTTATATTAACTTTTTCTCCAAACATATCTCTAACAAATTAGGATTAATTCTATCAATACAACATATTTCATAGGAAATGCCTAGAAAATAGTTGTTTCCTACACCATATTTTATGGGAAATGCCTGGGAAAACCGCCCTTTCTGACGAATTTCCAACAAAATTATTTTGTTAGAAAGCACATGTAGGAAAGTATTTTGGTTATTCTTGAAGGTGTAACATGTAAGTCATCAATGTCTACTTTGCCAGAGTTTTCGTGCTTGGATAATTCGGTAAGACTGGAGAGGGGGGGGGGGTTGTTGTCGTCAAATTTATATAAAACATTATGTATTTTTTTATATAAAACATGATTTTGACTCTCAATTATTGTAGGTTGTGGAGAATTATTGACTAAGAATTTATGGGTAAGGGCTTGTCAAAAGGGTAGAATTGTCTTTTGACATAGATGATTGTCAACCTAACATGCATACTAATACATTCATGATGAATGTAAAAAAGTAGGCAAAGGAGATGATATATCATAATGAATAAAACACACATACAAAATTATTCTCATTGCCTTCAACTTGGTTCTTCCCCATTTCTAAATGGATGTATGGAGGGGGAGACATGACACATTACTCCCCTACTCTCCCCCTACTTTCTTTAGTTACCCTTTGTTTGTAGGACCATCTTTAATGGAGATTTTGATATGGGGAGAAAACAATAGCCACCATTGAGACAATGAAGAAAATTATAGAACTCAACATGTGGCCCCCATGTCTTTTGAAACTGTTTATATTGGGAAAAATAGTATACTGCAAAGACCATAGTATTGGCACCCAATATTTGCCTATGTTTTCTTATCATTATCTTTATAAACTTTGACATGAATTTGTCCCCCACATTGCTTGTCCACACTTCCCAAAATAAACAATGCCATGGGTTCTCAACCTCCAATTGTGATTATCAACTTTTTAGGGTTTCAACTTTCAACCAATCTTATTTTACGATATAATCGGATATACCACTCGCGTGTTACTCGAACATATGGAGAAAAAAGTTCGACATGTCAAATCATTCCAACACGATTTGCCTCGATCATAAAGGTCAATGAAAACGATACATCATTACTCGAAACTCTTTGCTTCAAGCTCTTTTAACATCTTTTGCTATCAACCATACACATATTTACTAATTAAGAACACATTAGCATGATTTAAATTTAAACAACATTATTAATAAAACATAAAAATAAAAGTTGATTGTTAACATCCAAACTCCAACCAATCCATGCAACACAACCCGAACTCATTAGTCATTACCCTTCACAACAGAAGACCACCCTTTATAATTTAGATGTAATATTTTAGCATCTTGACCTATATTATAATATTAGTTTTCTTTCCAAATTTAAGAAATTAATCAATAAAGAAATAAAAGTATATGAGAGCCCACCACCAACACCATATGAGATGAATGATGTTTGTTAAAAGAATAGACATTGATAAGAGTAGTGAGTGGTTAACCGGATGTTTGCTCCGGTAAGGGTCCTACCGGCCGGCTTTACCGGTGACATGAAAAGATGGGCTAAAAGGTTAACCTCATGTGGGGACACCCTCTTAATCACACTCCCCTTCTTGTTTGTTCTTAATTAGGGGACATTAAACATCATTAGTATTTATGTATTGCTTTACACAAGACACAATCTAATCTAGTCTAAATATGTATCTAATTGCACTTTCTTTTGCTTTTGGAATCACAAAGTCAATCCATTTTCTTTTCCATTTTCATTATATGATCCATCTTGTCATGTTTTCAACTTTGGATTAATGTTTATCTTATACATCCATCTTTTCTGGTCCATAATCAATTTCTTTTGGATCTTGATTAACCCACTTGTTTATAAGTTGAATATGTATCATTAAAATTGCCAACTTAAAAGTTTCTTGGCATATCAATTTGTCAAGACCTCAATTTTTTTTGTTATTTAACTTTAGTTTACAATACGATTCATGAACGGTTTAGATCATAACGAATGAATATTGGTTAGCATTCGTGAATTCTATTATGCTTGTTGTAGTTCTCTACTAATATGTTTAGCACGAGTATGAAGTATATTTCGTTCTCTACTAATATGTTTTCATGATTTTTATTTATAACATGGTTTTCAAGGAATCTCTCCCTTATATATATATGCAAGTGCTGAAGCATATGCAGTTAACATATGTGGCGTTCGTGTGTTTAAAAATGATTCGACATAAGAGGCAATTACGAATCTTAATCCTTAGTTCCTTACGACCCATAGTGATGGCCAATGAGGCATATAAACAAAAACTCGCATTAAGAACGCAACCTAACGTTCCAATTGAGGTATTCGCAAGCCATAATCAATCTAAAGGCATTAGAAAGATCTTAGGTAAGGTTTCATTTAGCTTAAAATAATTTAAATACCTTCCAAGTTATGATTATTTAGGTAACCTAGTCATGCCATATGGTATACACCTCTAATAAAGGATAACCATAGGGAATAATAGATTACCATGCTACAACAAATATCAACATGAGTTAATAGTGTAAGAATACATATGTTTTTAAATGGTAAACTTTATACATTAATTGTAACACTACAAATCTCAATAGTTAGTAAGACTAAGGGCGGTGTGCCATAGTAGCATATGCGTAAGACTGAATACGATGTGTCCTGGCAGTTAAAGAATGTAAAATCAAAATATGTGTATGTTAAAATGTTGGTATATAGAAATAAGTTCATGCGTGATCAAGATATAGTATGAAAGGATGTTATAAATATTATGTTAACTCATTAGCATTTCTAGCTAACGTATTTCTATCAAAGAAATAATGTATCTCAAGTAAGCACTCAAGGCCAAGGTGAGCTATCCTATGATATATCAAGAAAAAATTATTTAAAAGTTTAGCTGTATAATATTTACTAGCTTTGTAATGACAATAATGTTTTAATAGAAATATTATTAATATAAATAAGAATAGAAACTTAACAACATAAACATAACAATAATATTTCTATTAAACCTTTATTGTCATTATAAAATAGTAAAGATTATACAACAAAAAGGAAAATGCTTTATTAAAAAAATTTCTATTCTGGAAACTCGCGTATAACATTATACGCGATTGAGTTTAACCGTCTTGTGAATCTGAGTTCATGGTTGCCACAATAGCAACATTTCAAGCATAGTGGGCATAGATACTACACATTGAAATAACATGTTGGATGGAAGGACAAACAGTTATGATGGTTGATAACTTTTTAACAATTGCATTAATGAAATTTCCTGCGTTTTATGGAGATGAATCACAATACTATACAACCTAAAGAACACCATGAACTGTAGACACGCTTAAACGTTCTAAATGTACGTTTTTGGGAAGTTAATTTAAAGGATTCATGGGTTTAGTGTGAGGAGCTTGAACGTTCCCAACTGCTCCACAACATTCGTACGATAGTATATAATTATGATACCCAAACAAATAAACCAAAGAGTATTTAAAATATCAATGTGGTCCAATTAAGGTCAATACACTACATTTGAGAATAAACCTTGAAAGGATTCCAACCCTTAAAGCATTGGTGAAAAAAGGGTAAAATTTATCATCTATACTTTTCCGGTTTGTGGTGAATTGCCCGAAACTTTCGAGCATATTTTCATATCATGCCTAATCGATAATTAGGTATAGACCTCTATTAGCTTATGGTTAAAGATCCCTTCAATCTATGTCTTCTCGTTCAACAATTTGATTTGATTGCATGAAAAGATGACAGGCAGAAAGTGGAAAAAGAAATTGATAAACACATTTGTACTAATTTCTACTTGGTGTTTATGTCGAGCTAGAAAAGAAGTGATCTATAATAGAAAGCATACATAGGCGGTTGGGCTTATAGCAAAAAAAAAAACTCTTATCATTTCTTAGATAAAACATCATTCTTAAAAGGAAAAAATAGAACGAGTCTTCTTTAACATCACAGTATAAATTTTTATTAGTGGTGCTGGGATTCTCATATTTTGTGAATTCCCCTTTGGTGCTTGTAATATCTATTAGCATCTTGCTAGAAGTATTGAATCATCTAGCGATTCATAAAAAAAATTAATTTATCTCTCACTAACTATTTCTTCTCTTTTCACTTCTCATCCTCTAAAAAAACATTAGCAATTCTAGTGACGAACAACTTGATGACATGCTTTTTCCATTGATTAGCGAGACGTGCATTTTCCAATAACATGGTAAATCCATGAATGTTTAGATATATACACAATTATTGTAAACCAATAAATGTGTATTAGTTTTTTAATATATGTGTGTGTATATAGTAATTTATGAATGTTTAGAGTTTTCCTAAGGTAAAATATGATAATTTTAAAACTACTTTCTTGAAAGAAAGTATGACAAGCAATAAGGATGATATGTATAGCCTAACTCAACTTCAATATGAAGTTGAAGTGGAGGGTGAGTTTGATCCTTGCCATTCACTTTCTTTTAGTTATCTGGTTTACTTTCTTTCTTCTTCTTTTAACACTTTTTTATAGCTTTCACTTTTCTTTTTTAACTTAATATTTTACTAAGGTTTTTTTTAAGTTTTTAATTATTTTGTATTGTTTTCAACTCTTATACTTGATACACAAATAGTTTTATGGAAATTAATCTTGATCGTTTATTTAGCATCGTGTTCAATGACAATGATTTTCACAATGAAGTGATATTTTTTTAAATTCTAAATATACCCTTACGAAGTATTTTATAATCCACATTTATAGATCATGATCATTTGATTTTAAACTACCTCTTAAGCTACTCAATGTTTATTTCCGTAACAATATAATGTTGTCTAAGATTCTAAACATACTCTTACTACATGCTTATTTTAATTTACATGAAATCGAACCGTCATGAAACACCGATGATATTCCAACAGTTATTAAGTAATTGTTAGTCCCATTCATTCTAAGCCTCAGAAAGTGAGCGAGCGACATACTGATTAAAATCCATAGGGTCTATCCACGTGAGTGATGCCCAATAACAAACACTTGTTCAATAAAATAATAATGTATGAGCAAGAAACATCAAAAGTGACTCTTTTGTTCTAAATGCCCTCTATAATTTCCATTTAATTTCTATATATATGTAAACCAAATAATTTAATAAAAAGTACTCAATCTTCATCATGTTTCTGTTGCCTTCCAATTTGGGAAAGTTTTTTTGTATTATTTTTTCTGTAGGCCATGACAACCATTTACATAAAATATTATTTAACTTTTTCTTGACTTAAATTACAATATTTTCAAATCTAAGCATTGTAAAAAGTTTGATATAGGCATCGGATTATGTTTAAAGGAACTTCTAGGGTTTATCATTAATTCACGTACTATAACGACACACATTATCAAATCTTATATTTATTTAGTTGTGGCAACGTATATCCAACTAGCTTTTTAGACCAATATCATGATCAATCCGTTCTTAATGTCCTTTTATACGTTAAAAGTTTAAATAAATGTTGTATCAAAACCTAACCACAATGTTATAGGTGGTGAACCTAATAGTATTACGAGGAGTGAATTTAAGTGACTCGACTCCAACGAAGAGTAAGTATCATTATAGTAAGAAAGCAAAGCAATCTATTAATTGGCTGCATGTGAGATGGTGAATTTGCACCTAACTGTTGGTACAAGGTATTTATAAAAGGGAATGAGAGAGAGCACGAGAGAAGGGCCTTTAATAACCATCATTGTTTGTATTCTCGTAAGGTTTACCCCTAATATTTTAAATGAAATACGATAACAAGTAGTAGGTGTAGTTGTTGAGATGTCTACTCGCATCAAGGATCATACATGTGAGCAAAGACTGTTGTCTATCACACATTTACGATCTTGGTATGTTCTTGTCATGTGGTTCTCGGTTTGAGGGTTCAAGGTTTGATTCGTGAATTACAGATGTTTCGTGTTGTTCATTGGTCTTGCTTCTAAAGATGATAAATAAATAATCATTGATATTACTTTCAGACTTAGGGTGTTGCAGTTTACTTGTGTTACTGGTAATGGAGAAAATATTAGTTATACATAGTTATGGAGAAAATGTTAATTAAAATTATATAATCATTAGATACATGTCTTCTTTTTGCGTTATTTACTTCTCTTCAAGACTTGAATAAATGCAAGAAAAAACATGTTACATAAAAATGTTACGTTAGCCTATTTTCAGACCAAGCAACCAGTATTTTGTTACACATGATATGAAACCATATATAATAGCATCGTATAAGAAACATAACATGATCATGCTATAAACCGCATGCCAAAAGCTTATGAAATCATATAAATAAGATAAAATAAAGCCTATAGAGTGAGTAGCTTTAATTGTGTTTTGTGGTTTCTAATTTTAGAAAGATTTCTATTATATAGATTGGATGTAGGCCATGGCACCAATGGACGTAATGCATTGTTCCTAACTTTTTCTCTATTATAATTAATCTTGAAGGAATAAACTAATGTCAAAAGTTACACAAAATAATTAGATTATGTCTATGCAATTATGTCTGGTTTATATTAATTAACACACTTTATTATAAATTTTAACCAAAATGTTACTTAATTTGTAAAATAAAATAGTTTTGGGATGTTAATTTCATCACAGAACATTAGAAAATATATATAATATATAGCATGTGTTTCTTAAAGTCATTTACTTCCATATATGAGGGTTTAATTCAACAAACAGACCGAAAACATATCACATGGCAAATGTTTTCATGACCTTTTATGATACAAATTCATATATTGTTATGTATCTTCATATGACATGATCGTGAAGTCAACTTCAAATAGGGCAACAACATATTAAAAGTTCACAAACATTGATAGGGAGAGTGTACTTTTTATGTTAAATCTATCCTAAATATGGATGAAAAAAGTAATCTCAACCACGCAAACTCGAAACCCACAACATTTGGTACATATACTCTAGTATGAGACTAGGTGCACGATTAGTTTTAATGAGTAACTGGGTATGAGACAGATATGAGACATCATTTATAACCAGGCATGTGACTTAGTGTGAGGCCCCATTCTCGAGAGACTTCACAATTGATGACAAACATAGCCTTTAAATTGAAATTTAAGTAATCATATAAGCAGCAAAATAAAAGTCATTATGTAACCATTATCTTTAAAGATAATGATCACGTGTCGATATTTTAATGTTCAATTGATTTGAATGCATGATTTTACATCATTATTAATACGGAATGAGTTTACTTTGTTTATGTTTTGATTCATAGGTGTATGGAGCTTAAAGAAGACTTATTTGAGATAAAATAAGCAAAAAATGAAAGTTGAATGACCAAGATCGCATATATCAAAAGTTACAAAAAAGGCAAGTTGGAAGGGTGCCCAACATATGATACGCCCGCCACGTATGGGCATACCATACACCGGGGGTGTATTAGGGGCGTATCCTTGGGCGTATTTGATCAGAAATTTAGAAAGTTGAGCGTATGAATGTTGATGACGGTATATGATACAATAGGGAGGGGGTGGGGCGCTCCTAACAAGAACTCCGGATTTCATGGATTTTGAAGTATATTTAAACATATTCAAAGATTTTTGGAGAACAACTTTCCATACACGAAAAGTGACGATTCCTAGCTAATTTTTGGTGTTCTCAAGTCTCCCAAATCATTCCAATTCATCCTCAACCACCATTCAAATCAAGCTTGAAAACATAATAAAGACAACGCTTAGCTAGGCTTTTTGTGATCACTTTCTGGTGAACCATTCATGCTAAGTAAGACTATTGATGTGTTTTAATTAGGGTTTATGCATGTTGAAGTTATGTTTAGACAAATTCTAGTTTAAACATGTTTATTGTTGATCATGTGGGAGTGGAACCTGAAAGTGATTGTTTTCTCATTAATTAGTAAGTTTGTTTCCAAAGTTGATTACTTTTTGCAATTGTGTTTCTTAAAAACATCCAAAGTTTCATTTTCAAATTTCAAAGTCTTAGTTCTTAAGCCATTTGAGTCTAAGTTGTTAAATAGTTTCCATCAATTTCTTGTTGAGACGATCTTATTTATATTTGTACAATAAAGATAAGTTAAGATTTATTTATTAACTTGTTTTTGAACGAGTCTTAACAACCTATTCAGATAATATCATAACTCTTGCTAAAACATAGATTATTAATGCTAGGATGCCAATCTAGGAAATATGTTAGGTGGCTTTTAGGTCCATACCAAACTATTATTTTTATCGTCATACCTATCAAATTAATACGCATAAAAAAGTCAAACATTGTTGAGCGATTTCTAGTTTTAACTTTTGCAAAAATAGACTTAACTTTAACGTATCATACTTTAAAATAGTTAGTCTTTAGAAATAATACATAATCGTGAACATGTTATACTATCATCATACATCATGTTTTGTCACACCCCAACCTTGACGGCGGAAACGTCGAGGAGTGAGAGTTAAGATCGTTCACAGCCACATAACGTTATTATTAAATCCACATATATTATTCATAAGTTTGAAAGGTACATTACAAGCATAAGTCTCAAATAAGAACACAATATAAGGAATATAACAAGCTCATTCATTAAGTTAACTAGGTCCATTCCTAGGTGTGAACAACTTCAAAAATGGCGATCAAGCTTGAGTATTTCTTGAAACATGTTAAAAATAAAAGGTTAACAATAATGCTAGTGAGATTTCCATAGTTTTTAATACATAAGTATATAAAAGATGACAATTCATGTTGTAAGTTAGAGAACAGAGTAAACTAGGGATGTAAGACAGAATGCACAATCAAACCTCGACAAAGTTTTACAACTCTTAAACGTTTACAAGTATATACGATTAGCTAAGTGTACTTGGATCAACCAAGCAGGCTTGTCTGGCCTATAGATCTATGACGTCGCTAGGCTAGCAATAGTTAATGATTGTACATATATTCGACATTACATGGTAGCCATAAAGTTCAACTAACCACAACATACAAGTAAATTGCCATAGGTTTACAAGAATCAAACGTGTTTACAAGTGCAAAGTTTATAATATAACATGTTTCACCCCAAAAGTGTAAAAATATAAAAAGGGGTATAGAAATACTCACTTGATCAAATAAGTATGGAATAACGATTAATAAGAAAATATAATAAACAACGTCCAACGTAGTTCTTCACAAGGTACCTAAGTATGCACATTTTACAAGGTTTAAGTTTAAGGGTATTAAGTTTAGCGAAGTAACGAGCGCTAGGGTTTTAAGTGGATTTGGGCATTTTATAAGTATATATATATATATATATATATATATATATATATATATATATATATATATATATATATATATATGTATATATATATATATATATATATATATATATATATGTATATATATATATATATTCTTTATATGTCAAAATATAGAGAATGTGAAATTAAATCATTGATAATAATTAATAAAATTTAGATATAATATTCGAGTAATTATTTGACATAATCATGTTTTAAAAAAATATTAAATGAAAAAGAACATTTAAACCAATAACAATTTATGAACTATTATTTAAAATCCATTTCTTTTAAGACGTTATTCAAAAATAATCTTTGTTAAATTGTTTTATTACAAATTTATTTAATTAAACTTAGAAAATTTACAGAAATTATTTAATGACCTTTAAAAAATATTTGAAGTTTATAAAACCTATTTTTATATTCAATAACATTTTTCTATAATTAAATTAAGGCTAAAAAGCCTTTTTAAAAATAATAAGAGGGTGCCCGGGTTCGAACCCGGGACCTCTAGGTTGACAAGGTGGGTGAGTAACCAGTAAACCAAGGCCTTAGCCGCGGTTTTATTTGGTTCCCAAATCTTAAAAACGCCAGTTTCAAAACAACCCCAAATCGAATGAACCCTAGGTTGATTCGAACCAAAATTAAAGTTCAAATCAGTGTTGCTAATGATCTGAATCATGGGGCTTTTGTTTCTCAACTAAAATCGAGTGTGCCATAATGTTTAATTACCTGGTTAGTGTTAGTTCGATGATGAACGAGTACAGAACAGGTCGCGACTTTCTTAGCACAGATTCGATACCCAAACGACGATGATAAATAAATTCGTTGCACAGGTAGTCTCTAATGAAGCCAATGATGAAAAGCCCTCTATCAATTGCAAGTTAGAAAGCTCGGAAGGTGGTGTTCGAGTGTCGAGCAGATCGCGGTTAATGGGGGAATCGAAAGGGATGTTTGTGTAGTTTGCAAATGAAAATAAGAGTAGTATTCGATTAAGGTCAGTTAAATGATTATTTATGTTGGATTAATTGAGTTGTTATTGATGTTTAAAGCTCGAGCGGCTATGGAGTTCAAGGCTACGGTTACTCACTCGATTGGGCTTCATAACCGGCGTATAAATGTGTTCATTCAATGCTTACATGATCGAAACGATTGCTCGAAGGTTTAGGAACCGGTTTTAGGTTCTAGAATCGTCAGATTTTGAGGGATTAGTATGGCCGGAGAGTCGCCGGCGACTTGGCCGGAGACCCGCCGGAAAAACGGGGGTGAGAGGGGGAAACAAATGAAGTTGCGGTTATTTACACAAATGGTCCCTCAACTTCAAAATGTTATTATTTCATGCTGAAACTTTCATTTAAAATTTTCAGAATTAACATAATAACCCCCTGTACTTAAATAAGCTTTAAGTTTATTAAACTTTTCAAATTATCATTATTTCTAACAACATTATTATTATTATTTTTATAATTATTATTCTTAGTTTTTTTTATTATTATTATTGTTATGATTTTATGGTTATTATTTCCATTATTAATATTGTAACCATTATTATTATTATCGTTAATTATTAGTATTATTATTATCATTATTATTATTTAGTATATAACAATTATCATTAAAATCTTTCGAGTTTAAGGATTAAAAGACAAGTTAAAGTAATGAGCATAAATAACCCACGAGTTCCATATTAGGCAATAATAGTCCTTACAAGAATTATAACGACGTTAACTTTTAATTAACGTAAAAATACAGAATGTTACATGTTTTGTCCCTTACTTTACTTTATCTTATTTCGTTTGTTTTTACCGATACTTTGTTTATAATCTTAGCTTTAGTGTTCATAGCCTCTTTACTTTACATGTTCTTTATTTTAGTAACATTTAACCTTTTGCAACCTTTCATGGTAACATCGCGTATTATGTCGTAACATATTATCACATAACATGATCAAAGTATAACATATCATAATACAATCAAAACATATTATCATATCATTGGCAAGTTAAGTTAATTAACTTTACATGATTTGGGAATGCTAGCTACCACTAATGCAAGCATGACTATGCCATTATAGTAATCTAATAATCCTTTCTTGCTTTTAGCAAGACTTCTATTTTGGTTCTTGTAAAGTATGCAAGACTTACCACTATCCCTTTCTTGCAAGACTTTTTATTTATTTTATTGTCACACAAGCAAGATTTAGACCCCTTTCATGTTGTGATTCAAGACATGTTCCCTTTCTTGTGTTTAGACCAGACTTAAACATACATACATCTTTGACGTATCATTTTATGATCCATTTCAAGTATCTATGCAAGACTTATTCACACATATAGCCTTGTCACATCATTTAACATTCTTTCTTGCACGCAGACAACATTCTTATCACATGAACGTACATAAGCAGACATAATCGTTACATGACATTACATAGCCCCTTTTCTAACCCAAAGTAAGATTTAGCAAATCATTCGTTCATCTTTTACCTTTCTTGTACAAGTATAAAACTTAGTTATATATTTCCTTCTTTACTCTATCATGTTTTAACCTATATAATCATATTTTACTATCAACAATTTAATATTGTATTACCTTATATTAGATTAGGCACTAACTTTAATGTGAAGGTTAATATTCACATGCAAAGGTTATAGGACAGATGCAGAGGTACATACTCTAAAATCTGTCCAAGTGTCGTAAGGTGCAAAGGCATAATCACTAGTCTTATTGTTATCTCTAAGCATAAAATAAAAACTAGAGAAGCTAGGAAAAATTGTAATTTCATTAGACTAACCTTTAATATGTAAATCTTCTACATTTAATTAACAAATGTTATAGATATATTAGATATGTGGGTGTTTGTTTGTTCGCTTTTTATAGATAATTAACAAAGTGAATAATATTTTGCAACATTAAAACGCTATAACGCCATGACTAAGAGTTAAAGTTCTTCAATATGGGTGTTTGTTTGTTCGCTTTCTTTTGTTCTTTCTTACATGTCATTTTTAAAGTATAGATAGGATCATAGGTTTGCATCATGGTACCACTCTCATGGTGTTAGCCCAAGCCCTCTCTTTTAATATCTTGACACAATCATAGTCTTAATGGGGCAACCTAAAAGTATTGGTTTTAATTCATTGCATTTCAAATTGAACTTATTTATTATCAAGGAAAGTAAATTATGAAACGTAAAATCTATGAGAAAAAATTAAAAATGTTATACGATATCCTTAATACATATTATACTGTTTCAATGAACAAGTTGATGAAAGTAGTAAGAAACAACTAATTATATTGTTGGCAAACATGATTAATTGTTTTAGCTCGTTTAACAAGTGCTTAATTTCTGCTTTCACATATTGCTGTTATTTCAAAGTAGTCTATTCACATAGCTACTTTCACAAAGCACTAGCAATTGCAATTGCAAAGCACTAACACAATGTAGCAACAAAGAAACAATTTAAAATCCATGTACTAAGAACCATTTTTTTGGGGGCATTCAGCGAGAACAAAATCTAAGAACCTTTTTTCTAATAGGTCGGCTTAATACTAGGTGGTAAAAGAATACAATATTATGATAACGTATCAATGAATTAAATTAAACATATATATATATATATATATATATATATATATATATATATATATATATATATATATATATATATATATATATATAAACACATACACACATGCATACTAATGTGATAAGGAAAAAGAATGAGAAAGAAGCCAGACGAATCAAGCCGTAGTAAAGTTGCAGTGGTCGTCGAGTTGTTGGTAAAAAGAATAAAGGCTGAGTTAAAATCTAGTATTGACTCAGCCCTGATTTATAATATTAAGTTACGTGATTTGATTACTAAAGAAAATTAGATTTTTTAAACTTACAGGATTGTTTGGTTGAATCACCGAATTATTCATTAAAAAGGCAAGAAAATAAAATTAGATAAATAACATGTAAACAAAAGTAAATACAATACCTATAAAATTTAAAATATTATTAAAAGCATATATTAAATAATTGGTGAAAATACAAGAATCAAACTTGAGGTTTTTCTTATGCCAAGAAGCATATATGTTACCATTAAATCAAAAAGTGTTTTATAGAATACAATAAAATAATAATATATATTAATATTACTTATGGGTTAAGTTTTTTTACAGAACTCTATTTTTTATGAAAACTTAAAGAACTAATCTACATCATTTATTATTATTTTTTATCTTAGAAACTAAAAGTTAAATGAAAAGGGTATAATTGTAATTCATTAGATATTCTCTCTTCAATTAACTAACTAACTAATTAATTATATTTTCTCTCTCCTATCTCATTTTTTAATTATCTACACACATGTTAAGAACCAAACTACAAATATGAAAATAATAGTCCATTTCTCAAACTAATTAAGAAATATATTGCTTAAATATCATCTATTTACATATATCTAAATATTATACATATGTTTGAGACTAATTATTAAATCAAGTATGAACATCTACTTACATATATATAAGTATTCTTACCGATCATCAATTTTTCAAATTAAGCATCCATTTACATATACGTAAATTATAATACTAATCGTCCACTTTTAAAATGATTGTGTATTTACCTATATCTAAGTTGATGGTATGTCCATATATACTATTTAAGTATATGTAAATTCTCAAACTTATTATCATTTTTTTCAAACTCAACGACTATTAACATACATGTAATTCTTTACACTGAATCTAAAATTTTCGAAACTCAAGTTTGCTTACACATGTGTAAAACATGACAGGACAAAAAATAATCTATAAATAAGGACAAGAACAAAAAATAATTCACGCAAAACTATGTCAAGATTGTAACATTGACATATATTGTTTCCACTTTCGTCGTTTCCGTGGTATTTCCAACACCATATGAACGCCTCAAATGAATGTCAACCCTAATACAACAAACATAATGTCCGTCAAGAATATAAAGTAAATACTAACAAATAAACTATCAATCTAAAGTATAGATTTTGCTTTCCTTAATTACAATCTATATATATTCATGTAAATAAAAATGATTAGTAAGTAATTTAGTATTTTTTTATACTTTAGTTGCTTAATTTGTTCATTGTAAACTTGCATCCAAAAATATAATATATTGGTGAATAAAATGAAAGGAATGAAAATGTTTTCATTGGAAACAATAAAATATCATAAATCATAAAATCGGGTGTTTGAAAGCAAATGAAAAATGTTTTTAAAGAAACAAAAGATTATTATTAACCCACTAGTGCTTGGATGATGTTTTTGGATTGCTGACTAATTCAAATTAGTTCTTCGATGGTAGAACCACAAAAAGACAAGCAAAAGTCATTTAAAAATTAAACACAATTATATAGTAGAAAATACAAACAAATTAGCATTTTACGAGTAGGGGAAATGCAATAAAATAAACATAATCTATGTTTCTTTGGAAAAAATACTC
The DNA here is from genome assembly GCA_025215565.1 of Flaveria ramosissima. NCBI lineage: Eukaryota > Viridiplantae > Streptophyta > Magnoliopsida > Asterales > Asteraceae > Flaveria > Flaveria ramosissima. The sequence goes on along the minus strand of CM046039.1, from coordinate 77,821,047 downwards.
TTCCTCCTTCGTAATGGGTAAACCGATTGTTGTTGATGATGGAGACGAAGCCAACTAAGAACTATGTTGATTGGTAGCACCACAACCATGGTTCATGTGTGAATAGAAGCCATTAAAAATCTTGGCAGGAGAAACATTGATTTTTGAGTATAAGAATTAAATTAGCAAAAGGTAATATAGAACCATAACTTTAGGGGAGATAAGTTAGGAATTGATTGTGAATGATTGTGCAAATATCAATACTACCCTTATCTTACTTAATCACCCACCTTTGTTTTACATATAATTTCTATTATGCCACAATGGGTTTTGACCATTGATCAAATGATCTAAAGGTGTAGATGAGTTTTGTATTTTTGAAATTATTTACAAGTTATAAAAAGACTTAGTCTCTATCTATAACCTATAATAAAAGAAGGTTTTCTTAAAACACGTGTTATCATTCTAGCATATCAAAACAATCATTTTTCCGTGTCTCTCTAATAATAGATACGAAAATTATAAAAAAACAATTAATTTGACTTTTCTTTTTAAAGAAAATATGTTAAAACAAATATATTTATATTTGTGTTTCTTGTCTCTCTCTCTCTCATATTAAATGATCATTATTGTAAATGAATAAACTAAATTATTAAAAATTTAAAATATAAATGTAGTTATTTTAATAATTTATTAATACATATTAAATATAGAGTAATAATTTCTAATTTATTATGTGTTATAACTTTTAAATATTCATTATATTTTTATTTCATCAATGGATAATAACAACTAGAAAATAAAATATTCATAAAACTAATGATTTTAATATGTTTTATGTATTCCATCCATGTAATACATGTGCTCTAACCTAGCTACTTATATATCATTACTTTTTGATAATGGTCTTAAATGTGACTTAGGCTGTGTTTGATTTCCGCTGACCAAAGCCTGACCACTGACTGGCTGACTCGGTCAGCCGAGTCAGCCGGTCAGTGCGTTTGATTTGTCCGGTGTTGGTGACTGACCCGGTCGTTAAGGTCTGACCGGGACCGTAAAATCAGCATCGCTGACCCGGTGTTGGCGACTGACCCGCAGCTCCCTGCCGCCCTCCGCTGCTCCTGCCCTCCCTCCGCAGCTCCCTGCCTCCCTCCCCTCCGGCGCTCCTTTAACCAGCCGCTCACCACCGTTACTACCCTCCCTCCCCTCCGCCGCTGCTGCCCTCCCTCCGCCGCTGCTGCCCTCCCTCCGCCGCTGCTGCCCTCCCTCCGTCGCACGGTCGTTCATGTAGAAGACGATGGAGATGGAGATGTGTGTGTGGGTTGGGTAGAAAAAGATGGAGATGGGTTGGGTGGGTTGAGGAAGCAGTGAAATGATGGGGATGTGGGTGGGTGGGTTGGGTTTAATATGCTATTATCATATTATTATTATTATTATATTATATTATATTATATTATATTATATTATATTATATTATATTATATTATATTATATTATATTATATTATATTATATTATATTATATTATATTATATTATTATTATTATTATTATTATTATTATTATTATTATTATTATCACTATTATTATTATTATTATCATTATTATTATTATTATTATTATTATTATTCAGCAAAAAAACACAGTGGTTATTTTTTTCATTCAGCAGAATCAGTCAGATACTAAATCAAACAGCCAAGTTTCAGTCAGATACAGACCCAGTCAGAACTTCTTACTGGGTCAGCTTCTGACTCAGTCAGATCTTACTCAGTCAGCGCAATCAAACAGCCCCTTATTCTTTTAACAATGTATATCCACCCATACTAATATGTCTTCCCAAAAGTCGATGTAAACAAAACAACCGCTACACCAAATGGATATAAGACTAAATACACATTTAAGTTTGCTAGTAGAACATTAATTTATACATAAGACATATTATTTTGTACCAACTAATGTTTGACCTAGCGGTATCAAATATGCTGAAAAAACGTGACACTTTAAGTGTTTGAAAGTTCAAATCTTATGATGTAATATAAAACAAAAGACTTAAGAGTATGAATAGATAGTATATGAGTTATCCTTATAAAAACATATTATTTTGTATGTGTGAATATGTGATATAATCCAATTTTCTATGCCTATTAATTTATAAAATTAATGTCCCAAATATTGGGCATGTACACAGGATCATGTCGTCTTTATACCTCTCTCGTATCCATTAAACCAAATGCCTTTCGTACCATCAGTAATTTTTAATTATCTTTTGGTCGTGTTCCTTTCTAACCACTCATGCCCTCAAAATCCCCAACATGTAATTTTATATTCACACACAGGGACGTTCAAAACCACCGTTGAAACCCATTGAAGTATTGAACCGTCCAAATCTTCCTAAACTTAATATTGTAATTGGTTTACGGTTTAAGTTATAAAATATCTACGTTTTACTATTTATGTTTTAGACTATACGTAGTGGTGCCCTGCCGGGGTGGGGGGTCAAATTTGTTGATGTGGACACAATTGAAACGTTAAAACCACTACCTCCTAATTTAAATGGGGCTTTAAAATCATGTTTAGTCCAACTCTTAACAGATATGAAAAGAGATAAATGAATTCATTCTTTTTCACTTTTAAAAATCTTTAACTAAAATAGGCTTTAAACCCACTATACTTGATTTAAATTATTTTAATAAATTCATATATGTCTAGGTGATATTTTAACTAAATAAAACACTACACTTAGTCTTAGAATTAGCCGAGTAAATAGAACCGCCAAGAAATTGATAAAATACTAGTTTTTTATGTAACAATTTCATGTATATGTTGCATTTATATAATAAGTTTTTTAAATTATAATAAAATGTTGTAGTTTATTAATTTGACATTTTTTCGTAAACCTCTTTGATATTAAAAAAGTAAAACTATTCAGTTCTCTTTTTAGGCCTATCAATTTTAAGAACTTTTACAGCAACCATTGTTAAATAAAATGGCCCAAACCGTCGAAAAAAACCCGTTTTAGACGGTTTGGCTACTCGGTCAACGTAGCCAACCCTGTCGGTTTGGTTTGGTTTGGTTTGGTTTGGTTTAGATTAATTAAAACCTATAAGTACTTGTTCTGCCTAGAGACCCCTTCAAAATCAGATGAAGTGAAGTCTAGACCTTCAACTCCTCGTCTATTTACTAGGTTACACTTTAGTTGGGTAGTACTTTTATTTTTTCTTCAAATGCTTGTTTGTTTTTTTTAATAATCTACTATAATTTCTTCTTCTACCCTTAGTTTCTTTTTTTGTTTACCACCATTTGTGATTTTTGCTAGTCAATTGCTAATATAATAATAAGAATTATATTAATTGTATAACATGTTAAACTGAACTCATTTCTATGTGTGAACAAGAACAAGGTATTAGTTTCGATAAATGTTTACTATACTAATTACGTTGACCTTTATACATTGAAACTAACATCTCTGGTTGAAATGTTGCGTTAACTACAATTTCATATGCAAATCTAAGAGTCTAAGACACCTATAAATTAATATCCAGGTAATAATGTATCTTATGTCCTACATAAACCGTGTTGCTTTAGAGAAAATCACATGCGTAACTATATTAATCTTACAAGACAATATATTATTGGAGGTATGAGAACTACGAATATTACATTACCTATTTTACTGATTGTCAAATGTCACTGCTACGAAAAAGATCAATTGCCATCAAAATTTACGACTGCAAAAACGATAGCAAAATTTGCAACCGTTTTACAACCCAAATCAAAATGATCGCAGAATTAGCTACGAAATAAGATTTGGTGGCAAAATGGTCTCAAAATTAGCCACCAAACAAGATTTGGTAGCAAAATAGTCGCAACATTTACGACTGTTAAAGTGTCGTTGTAAAATAGTTGCAAATAAATTTAGAAAAAAAAATAAAATCTAGAAATTTAAAATACGGTGCCAAAACGGTCGCAACAGATCTGTTACGACCGTTTTGCGACTGAATGTGTGGTGGCAAAAACAGTATTTCGTAGTAATGTGTATAAGAACAACAATACACAATGATTATACACTTTTTTGAGATATCAAAAACTATTAGCCAATACATTACATCTTTTGTTTATATTATATAGTTGAAAGTATAATAAATATAATAGATAAGGTTATGTTATACTTTTGTGAGTTAGCATGAGTGATGTGGCAGGGTCGTGGCTTAATTGGATTTGAGAAAGATGTGACCCTTGAGTCGTGAGTGTGATCACGGACGTTAACCTTTTTCTTTAATCGAAACCATCAAAATTATGTCACATAGGCATCACTCACACGAGATTTGACCATAGCACATGCCATCATAGTGATGTGATTTTGGAGGATATGAGAACTATTAACCACAATCTTTACATCTTTTGTTCATATAACGCATTTTGAAAGTATAAGAATGATGATACTACGTAGACATGGGCGGACTTAGTTTGAACGGACTGGAGTCACAGGAATATAGTGAATTTTTATGCGTATATGGAGATGTATATATGAGCTTCTCGAGTGACACCATTGTGTTTTTGTACGGTGACTTTATTATTTATTAAAAAATACATATAAACCAAAACTTTGAAAAAAAAATCTATGAGTTAATCAATTAAATAACTAAATAAGCTCACTTCCACCAATTTACCATAAAGCCCATGAGTTAATTAAATAAATTAGTCTACTCCCAAAAAAACCTAAAATATAAACTTACAAATTGCATTCAAAACTCAAGAGGTAGAATGAATGAATTGTCGATTGGAAGACAAGACTCAAGATTCGTCACTTAAGGAATTGCCAATCAATTTATTAGTTTTTTTAATAAGTTTTTCTTCTATGAAGCATATGAAGATGGAGTTGTGTAATCAGACACTGATATATACATGGATGATTCTTGCATTTGCTATACTAAAAAAAGTTAATTTAATAAGCTTCTGTTGAAAATATAATGTTACGTTTTAAAAAAATAAAAACCTATAGAGAACTATAGGATGTTTTATTTCAAATAGTAAAGACCAATATTTTTATATTATATGTTTTTTACATACTAATAATAATGTTTTATTATTGTATCATTTTTATTATATGACCAACTAACCCGACCCAAACCAACCTGACAATTTTTATATACGCTTCTATATAATTAAAGCATTTAAAAATAATGACTCTATTGAAATAAATTTCTAGCCAGATCCGTCACTATAGATACAAGATATCAAAACTATCAAGCATTGCATTACATCTTCATATCATCTTAAGAATGAAACTTAAAACATCAAATGAATCATCTAATAACTATAATATTGATATGTTTTTTCTTAATTATAATGGGATATTACTAATCAAGACTTTATTACTAAATTTTTTTATCTTTACGCGATTGGTCTCTTTATGTATTTGACTATTAATATTTAGCCAAAAGGATATCTTAGTTTAGAATTAATAATTCGTTTCTTCACCTTCCTCCAATTCGGCAAAACCTAACACGACTTTTAATGTCACTATTTTTCTAAAACATTAAAAATGAGAGTTCAACGGTCAAATACTCGCGTTCATGGTTTCTGTCTCCCATATGTAATGCATAGTTGCACATACATTCTTGCTCCTTAAATACTCCAAGTATGTGTGCTTTTATGTGAATTTTATTTATATAATGTATACATAAGTTAACAAAATAATTGAGGATAGTCATTAGCTAGTTGTAATTTTTTGCATGATATATGTGATCCATTTATATATTAAAGGGTTAACAAAAACCACTTTTAAACTTAGTGTCATTATATTTAAATTTGTATATATGATCAATATACCTTAGGAAGGAAGGAACAAAGAATCGTATGACTCAGGAGAATGGAGCATTGCTGGTATAGCAGATCGGATACGACGTTATAGGACACGAACATAACAAGATACAAACACAATAAGTGTTGATACGAACACGACATGATAACTAATCGTTCAAACGCTTAAAGGGTTATAAATGCTACCTTAAATTTGATAAAATTGTATATTAAAAGTTCTTTTGTTACCAAAACTTGCACACTGACCAACAGAATGTCCTAATAGAACTTTTACACACAACCTATGGTTTATGGGACACCTTTGGTACCCATATCCTTAGGGGTCGTTTGGTTCGCATAATGTTTTGCAAATGAATTAAAAATGAAATATTGTTAAAATTAATAACGTGTTTGGTTGGTCAATTTTGAGTAAAATTGGAATGTTAATTCTATACATTCCATTGAAATATTAAAACATTTTATGGGTAAAGTAGAAGGAATGAATCCCAATGAATGTGGGAGAATTTTTCAGTTTCAATTTCATTCGTTGACCAACCAAAAAAGATTTTAAATGAAAAATTATTTATTCCAATTTAATTTCTAAGAATTTTGTGAACTAGAAGGAACCTTAAGGTTTAAAGAATAAAATTTCTTTATAAAGGACTTTTAATAGGAAGCTAATTGGAGTTTGTCGATTTTTGTTGCCTACCTCTATTAAGATTGGAACAATGTTATGTCACACGTTAATATTCCATAATTTCCTCATAGCTCACATAGTGACATAGATACCCTTGTTACTTTCTAAATAACCTAAAGAAATATTGAAAATATTGATTTTGTCTATCACTTAATGAATATATAAAAAATAATTTATACATAATGTTTTCAAAATTGGACGGATCACTGAACTGATCATTTAACCCATCCCTTAGTCAAAAGAGTTTTAAGTACCAAATAACGTCATAAATGATCCAAAAGGAAAATACATATAACTACTTTAAGACGGAATAACAATTAAATTTACGTAGATTTGCAATGCTAAAAAAACATAATGTCAAAAAATTTAAATAGAAATATATGAAGGATGAAGTGATAAATTAATCAACAAATAAGATTTTGAAATGAAAAAATAAATTAAAAGAATTGTAAATCTATTTCAACCATCTGATTTTGTTCAAGTACGACCGGTTAGATAGGTAACAGTGGTTCAAGTGGAATATGTTACGTAGTCAGTTTTCAGTCTGACTAGTCAGTCGAGTTCTAATAACATTAATTGTTAAGTTATAAATGTACAAACAAAAATCAAACGAAGCATGTGAGTTATATATAAAAATGAACACTATACACTAAAAAGGTGGATAATGCATAGCAAGAAGGGATGCATCAAATAAATATAAATTCCATACCAACCAAGCTTGAAAATGAGTTATGAACTACGTACGCAAAAAGAAGCTTGTTTAGTTTGGTCATAGTCTTAAAAGACACGATATCTCTTCTAATTTACTAATTTCAGAAAAAAATTGAACTGAGCACGTTATATCTAATGTTTTGACTCCTTCAATTATTGTTGTGTAAAGATACGTGTAAACAAAAACCATATATTATTGTTGTTTTTGTTTATAATAATTTACTCAATACGTAGGTATTGTGATTGTATACATGTATATGTGTGTATAACAAAAGTAGTGACGTATGTTATTCACTCTAATATAGTGATGTATTACTAATAATGTGAGGTAGAGGTGTTTGTACATGTGTATAACAAAAGTAGTGACGTAGTTTATTCACTCTAATATATTACTAATCTCGTGAGATTAAGCGTGTTTGAGCTGTTAGAATGACTCAAACACTTAATGAAACCAATCGGTTCTCGACTTGTAAAATATAGAAATAAAACATGGTAAGTATTATCAAAAACGGAACCAAACTAAATAACAACTTAGTTTCTTTCTTTATGTATGCTTGAATGAAAAATATAAAACACTGATAATATTATATTTATAAGGTGTACAATTCTAAAATTAGAACAACTCTATCTTTCAAAAGCAAGTTTAATGCATATAGTATCTTTTGGCTATACAATAATATGGTAATTACAATATTTCAATTATACATTTGAAACCTTATCAACTTCATCAAAACCTCCTTGTCTCTCACTCCCTCCTCTACAAATTCGGAAAACAAAATTTTAACATGACGAGAATATTTAAAAGGAAAAACTTCACAGAATAGTAAGCAAGTTTTAACATCGTTTCAATTAGGTTATTTATTTTTTTTATTTGTTCTAATCAGGTCATTAAAGTTTTAAAAGTGTTCCAATAAGATCACTAATACTTTTATTTGTTCCAATCAGGCCATTAAAGTTTTAGGAGTGTTATAATCAGGTCACCTATATTTTTTAAATTGTTTTAAATAATTCACAAAATTTTTAAAATAATTCAGGGTTTTTATAAATATTGTTAATTTTTTAAAAAACTTTAATTTTTTTAATTTGTTTGCAACTTATGAATGACCCAATGGAACAATCAAGAAACTTTAGTGATCTGATTGGGACAAAAATTTTTACGAGTGATCTGGAACAATAAAGTTTATGAGTAACCTAATTATAACAATTTTAAAACTTGATATTATCAGTGTTTGATTGGTGTTTTATACGAGTAACCCCTATTAAGATATTTGATTGGTGTTTTTTAAAAAGAAAATTTACGGGTTTTGGACATGTATGAGATCGGGTGATACTCGTCTGGTTACGTGCGAACACATTTACAAAAAATATTAATATATCTATCTAATCCAAAAAAAACATAATATATTACAGATTAGTTATTAGAAACTTGAAAATTAAAACTAAAACTATAGAAGTATGGTTGAAATTTTAACAATTGAAGTCCATCTTTGAGGTGAATTTAAGATCGGATATTTTATCATTGACATTTTAAAATGTAACTCATAGCAACAAATATCATAAACGCATACCGAATTTATATAAATTATATACTATACATTTTACAAAGAGATCAACAGTGATATACAAGTTCTCAAGCGAATTGTACAAGTAAAGGGGATTTATTGCCACATGCAACGGACCCACACTGTTCTTTGAACAAAAGATGATAATTGTTATTTACTTTGTTGTGTGGGTAACTGAAAGTGATCTTCCAAATTATTATTTTTAATGTTCAATACATAAAAATATTCTTTATGCTTTCAAACCTTTATATTAAATTAACTTTCTAATACACTATAGTATTATTTGCTATACATCTAAAATATATTTTTATATTAAAAACTTTATAAATCATGATAAAGCAAAAGCAATTTAACCATTTCTTATTGACAAGGTTAAATGGTAAAATTTAATATAACATATTTGATTATTTATATTTAGTAATGTTAGTGGCTACTATGTCACGTGTCATAATTCTATAGTTAAATAAACTTTTTTTTCACACTAGAGTTACTGTATATATTAGTTTGAAATCTAATCAACAATGGTGACTTCAACGCAGATGTTGGAGCGTATACTTTAACTTAGCTTACCTTATTTTAATATATTTTTTTCATTTTTATAGGTACGTAGCTAGAGGGTGCAGTGGCGGCATAGGGAGACACGATGGTAAGGACGATCGAATGAAGGGAGGAAGCAAGGTTATAGACACGATGGTATATTTATTTCCTAAGGCAACAAAGAAACTCTTTACCGTAGGAATATGGTCACATGAGCATCTATGTACAAGGATAAGAGGATATGTGTGCATGTATATATTTTCCAAAATTAATTTTGTTTTGTAATCTAAACGAGGATTGAATTTGTTTTGTAATCAGAATGAGGATGAAATAAAAGTTGAATGCAGAGTATGGAAACCAAAACTGGCTTCTATTATTTTTGGGGTGTTGACAATATTTGGATGATAAGTTTTCATTGTACTGATCAAGCAAAATAATCACCAAAATTTGGGACCTTGTGTACAATTGTTTGAATTGTAAGATGTGGGTTACAAAACGAATATGTTGTTCTATGCCATGAAAACCGCTGCGAAGCGCGGGGATGTTTACTAGTTATTGTACATGTATGAGACCAAGTATGAAATATTATATGGGCATAGTACTGGAATTATAAATGCATGTCTCATATAATTGCTTAAAACAATGTGATTATAAAGTTTGACACGTTCCATTTATTCCAAAACATAAACGGGTAAAAGAAATTCAAAATAATCAAGTTGAACAACTGAAAGAATTTAAAAGACTTCTATAATATCTTAAATACGTCACGAATATGGTCATAATTGGTTAAACTAAAAAACATGAACGGATCATACCTTATAATCTTTACCAATTTAAGTAAACCAAAACTCATTTGTAATCTGCCTACATTTAATAACATGCCATCCAACTTTCCTTTATAAATAAAAGAAGTTATAAATATGAATTAATTTATATTTTTTAAAATTTTAATTTTATTTTTCCAAATAATTTTTATTATCAATGATCATTAGTCCAAGTGATTACAAAATTAAAACGTCTTGGTTTCGAGTCTCGCTCAGAGTTGAGTCATGAATTGTTCCGAATTGTGGGTTTCGTCCCGAGAGAGTTAGAGGTGCGGTCCTAGATGATATACAGATTGATGAGCCCGATTAAAATAAAAATTATCTACGAATCAGGGTCGTACATTTGACCGATCAAAAAATTATAAAAAAGAAACTAAACATTTTATCAAACAAATTATTGATTAGCTTCTTTTAAATACTTTTAAAAGTACATAATCTTTATAACAAAAGAATGTTCTCATAAACAGCAATGGTGTACTTTAACTCCCTGCTGGATACCTATTATTTTTATTTTATAAAAAAAAACTAAAAAAAAACAACAACTTATTCACAACTTTGCCACTAGCCAATCCCCATGTTGTATACTGTTGTCATACACCTTCTATATAAACCCACCTTCCCTCCACTCTCTACCTGTAACACCTCCACCTTCTTCTCCGATCACTACACCACCGTCCGCCACCGTCAGCCACCGTCAGCCACCATGCCTGAAGCACCTAAGCTCCCACAAGATCTTCCTATGAATGATTACAATCTCATTCAGAAAAACAAGAAAACTCTTCAATTCATTGAAGATGTCACCTCTAACCCTGATCAAATCCAACAACAAGTCCTCTCCGAAATCCTTTCGCAAAATGCCACCGTCGAATACCTCAACCGCCACGGTCTCGCTGGTCGAACCGACCGCGAGACCTTCAAGAAACTCGTCCCGGTCGTCACCTATGACGACCTTCAACCCGACATCACCCGTATCGCCAATGGCGATAAATCCCCAATCCTCTCGTCCCGCCCCATTTCAGAATTTTTAACAAGGTACAAAATAGTTTTTTTTCTAACAGACTGTTGTACTATCACCACCAGTAAACAACCGTTTGACTTTTTACCAGAAAGTACATTCAAACGGTTGTTTGAGTGGTGTAGCTATAGCAGTCTGTTGTCTGTTATTAGCAAAACCACCCTTTTGAATTTTGAAATTAATATTGATATTAATTTTCGCAGTTCTGGGACGTCTGGAGGAGAGAGGAAGCTGATGCCGACCATCGAAGACGAGCTCGAAAGAAGATCATTGCTATACAGTCTGCTAATGCCGGTGATGAGTCAGTTCGTACCCGGGTTAGACAAAGGCAAAGGGATGTACTTTTTATTCATAAAATCCGAATCCAAAACCCCGGGCGGGCTCGTGGCCCGACCCGTTTTAACAAGCTACTACAAAAGCTCCCACTTTAAGCAGAGACCGTACGACCCGTATACAAACTACACCAGCCCGAACGAAACCATCCTCTGCCCCGACTCATACCAGAGCATGTATTCCCAGATGCTTTGTGGGCTTTGTCTCAACAAAGAGGTTCTTCGGGTCGGGGCGGTTTTCGCCTCCGGGTTTATCCGGGCTATCCGGTTCTTGGAGAAGAATTGGCCCGATTTGTGTCGCGACATCCGAACCGGATCCTTGAACCCGATTGTCACTGATCAATCTGTTAGAGAAGCTGTGATGAAGGTGCTGAAACCCGACCCGAAGTTAGCGGATTTCATCGAGTTCGAATGCTCGAAGAAATCATGGCAGGGGATTATCACAAGATTATGGCCTAACACGAAGTATATTGATGTTATTGTTACGGGGACGATGTCACAGTATATACCTACTCTTGATTATTATGGCAATGGTCTACCTCTTGTTTGCACAATGTATGCATCATCTGAATGTTACTTTGGTGTCAATTTGAACCCATTGTGTAAACCCAGTGAAGTTTCCTACACCCTGATTCCGACTATGGGTTACTTCGAGTTTCTTCCCGTTCATCGCAACAATGGCGTAACGGGTTCGATCTCGATGCAGAAGTCGCTCAACGAGAAGGAGCAACAGGAACTTGTTGATCTTGCAGAGGTTAAACTCGGTCAGGAATACGAGCTTGTTGTTACTACATACGCGGGTTAGTTAACGGTTAAAAGTTAAATGTTTAAACGTTTATTTGTCGATAACTTAATGGTTTAATATTTTAATGTTTGTTTATGCGCGTAAGGTGTTTGATGAAATGTTTGTGTGGAATAATATTGCAGGACTTTACAGGTATCGCGTTGGTGATGTGTTGAGAGTCGCGGGGTTCAAGAACAAAGCCCCTCAGTTCAACTTTATCTGTAGAAAGAACGTCGCGTTAAGCATCGATTCGGACAAAACCGATGAGGTGGAACTGCACAAAGCGGTCGAGAACGCGGTAAACCACTTGATGCCATTTGACGCGACATTGACCGAGTACACGAGCTATGCGGACACCACAACCATACCGGGCCACTACGTGATCTACTGGGAGCTGAGCCTAACCGAGACCATGACAATACCACCATCGGTTTTTGAAGACTGTTGTCTCACGATCGAAGAGTCGCTCAACAGTGTTTACCGACAGGGGAGGGCTTCTGACAAGTCAATCGGGCCGTTAGAGATCAAGATAGTGGAGAACGGGACGTTTGACAAGCTAATGGACTACGCGATCAGTTTAGGCGCGTCGATCAACCAGTACAAGACCCCGCGGTGCGTGAAGTTTGCACCGATCGTGGAGCTGTTGAACTCGAGGGTGGTGTCGAGTTACTTTAGCCCCAAGTGCCCGAAATGGGTTCCGGGGCACAAGCAGTGGGGGAGCGTGAACTAGTGAAATTATTGTAGTTTTAGAAGAATGAATTAATGGCAACCATGATCATGTGTCATGTTACTTTGGTCGTTTGTTGTTGGATTAATTAGGTAATTAATGTACATTAAAAACAGTTTGATGTTTCATGGAACGTTCATAAAACTTGATTGACTTTTGATCTCAAATCCACCAAAGAATCAGCCCACGAACAATCATGAGGCGAAAATTATTGTTATTTTAGTAATTTCTATCAAGAAAAATTATTAATAACTAATGTTTTGACCAAATGAAAGTGGAAATAACGTAATAAAAATAGCATACGAGATACGATTCAAGCCTTCTGCTCGATAAACTTTTCGAGCAGAATATCATATCATTTCATGTAACATCTAGTTTTTCATATTACTCAATATTTTATATTTTATTCGCGATGAGCTTATTGATTAGTTTTAGTTATATGAGTTGATAATAGTTCGCTTATCAACACCAATTTTTGAGTTATTATTAACCAAAGTCGATGTGCTCAAATGGCATTAATTGTGAGGGACGATAACGAATTCATATAAGATGTCACAAACATGTTGAAGTTTAGGGGTTGATGAACTATCTTGTTTAATTTTCTATCGAATGCAACCTAGGGCTTGAGTTTTTTTTATTTATGTTCTAAGTTTGTACTATAGGTAAATTTTTCTATATTTACCTCTAGTTAAAATAACTCTTATTTGTCTTCAAATTGTTAGATCTTTATGGTCTTAGAATCTAAACGTGCGTGGTCAATGTTATTTAAATTAGGATGAGCTTAACAGATAAACAGTTATAAGCAAAAATCTACATAAATATATTAGCACGTAGAGCTCGTCGGGTATAATAAGATAGAAAATGAGGTGGATTATATGCTTACCTTATCGTTTTATATATCACAATTAAAATAATATTTTGCTTTTCGGTTTAATGTAATATCGGGTAGCTATTTAGTTTTTTTTCCTTAAAATTAGTGCTTATTGCATGTGAACAAAGAACAAATTCTTTTTCAATTTCAAATCGTCAAATCAAATATATAAGATGCAAATTTCCACATAATGAATAAGATCAATTATTCGGATTTGATTACGTTATCTTGTAATAAAAGAATCTATAATCTCTTAAAAGTAATTAATTCCTAAAATTAATATAATACAAGATTTAAATAAATATATTACTATAAAAGAATAGTATAAGTATTAAAAATAAGTGTAAAATGTGATGATGATGTGTAAATATAAGAATGTGTAAACCAATAGAGAGAAATGTGTGTTTTTAAATGATTAGTGAAATTTAGATAGGTTTGTGATTGATTTTAAATTTAATCATCAGCCAGAGTTAGTCTTACTAATAATTAAATAACTATTCGGAAAATAAGAGTAATATTAACGGGAAAAATAACACTAATATTATTGAAGGATGTGATTTGATATGAGTGAAGTTAAAATAAAAAGAAGAAAAATGAATGGCACTAATGACCTAAGCCTTCTTTTTGCTAAAAGTTGCATAGTACTAATGGTATATTGCATCTCATTCTCTATTCAAACAAATCATTCAAATCCTAATCGTAAACGTTTATGGAATAAATAAGTCTAATCCATTTCTTTTCTACACGTAAAATTGATTAAAAAATGTTTTTTGCAACATAAAACATTAATTAAACTCTTTTTAATGTAACAAGCTTGTAACCCTCTCAAACATTGTTATTGTCGTCTTCTTTGACATATGCCATCGTTACTATTTCCATCGTTGTTTGCATTGTGTCATAAATAAAAACCATTGCTATCAACATCCTTCTACCGAATATCGCTTTTAGGTTAGGGTTCTAAATTTCAATGGGTTTAAAGTTTGGTTAGGACACCCAACCAATCCTTTTTAGGTTAGAATTCTTAAGTTCAATAAGTTTGAAATTACCGAAATGCATAGGAGTTCAACTAGTTTAGGTTATAGTTATCTAAAACAATTAATTTTGTTTTCAAATATATATGTTTACTAACATATATGAGGTATGAAATTTATGCCTTTTCTAAATCAAAATTATAATTTACATTATGTATTTTAATTAGTCTTGTAAAGTTTTTCTATTTTTAAAATGATATTTGATAAATTTTCATATTTATAAAATGTAATTTTACATCCTAACGTAATGTGGTTCATATTCATATTATGTCTTTTAATGATTTTCTAATATTATTTTCCTTTTAACATAAATAATGTTATTCCTTAAAATATGGTTCAAATAGTTAATTTGCTTTACAAATAACAATCTTAAACATTAATATTTTAAATATAACTTTTAAGAATAATGCACATGATTTATTCTTTGAGGTTTGTTTTTTTTTTCTTGCGTAAATCGATTAAGTTTATCGACTGAAAAAGGTATGTTTTTGTTATGAAGATGGACATAAAGTTCACCAAGGAGTGGTAGCACTTAGAACGAATAATATCGAGATGGGAAAAATGATATATTGATTATGGCTATTCTTTTATCGACATGAAAAGAAATTGAAATGAAATGATCGATAAAAGTTTAAAATAAAGTAAAAAAGGTATTATCCAAAAAAACAGTAAATAACAAAATGATTAATGAATTAATAATAGCTTCCTTCATATAAAAAGATCAAACATGAAAAGGATAATACTTAGTATAATATATACATACATTTTACATATTACAAATTGTATATGTATATGTATAAGTGATGCATCATTTTTTTTAATTACCTTGAAGCCTCTAAAAAGTTACATTTTAATCCTCTGTATTTATCACATTTTTAAACTTTTATACAGTTCTTTTATATAAAGTTTAAATATATCAACACTCTCATCACATTTCATGGGTTGTGACATTTATCATTTTTATATGAATCTTGAAAGTTATGAATGACGTGTAGATATCACCTTCAACCCCCAGGTTCACGACAACCTTTCGGTGTAATTTTTTAACGATTCTACGTTCCACAACAACACAAGAGTCTAAATACTATTTTAAACATTAAAGTGACGTGTTTTCTTTCATAACTAAGTAATTTACCATCGAATCGACCTCATATCTCCAGCCTGATTTCGGTTCAGGCAAATCATCAGGCAACCTCGCTTTCCTCCACTCCTCGTTCTTAGCCGTCGATGAGATTTTAGAGGAACACAACCATGTTTCTGTATCTTTCTCTCTTTCTCTTCCTATGCATGATGTCACGAAAGATGCTTCAGGCCATGTGTAAAGCTTGAAACAAAAACCATCTTTCCACCATAAATCCGAAGATCAATGACTGTGATATCGAAAATTACTATTCACTTCATTTCTTTTTTAATATAGAGTAAAGGCAATGATAATTACTATCTGATTTAATTGGTTTAAATGGTTATTAAAAATAATCCTTTAATAGTGTTAGTAGAAAATCAAGCTAGTTGAGTTTGTAGGACCTATTGGACCCGTCTAATTTGTTGAACCCTAATGACTTTTTACATATCAAAAATAAAAAAAAATTTGAACGACAACACAAAGAAAATTTTATTAAAAATACTACTAGCAAGATGCTAGAGCCCAAACATCAAATTACACCAAGAGGTTATTAAAATCAAAATTACACTAATATTGATACCAATCTAAGTTCTTTACCCTTGTCATATTTTTAAGCCACCAATACGTATAAACTATAACTTCCTCCACCACTGATATAGGATTAACCGATCTATTGTTGAAGATCAAGTCGATTCTAGCCTTCCAAATATGCCACCACGTCGCCATGTAAATGCAATGCATGACGGTTCTTAACTTCCGGTTGCAACTCAAGTTGTCCAAGTCAATCATCGCTTGACGGATTGAAGATGGGATCTGCCCAGACCTGCACACCATGCATTTATCCTAGAGCCAACAATTATAGTCATGTTAGACAAAGAAAGAACATGATCAACTGATTCGTTGTGGTTATTAAGTTTTTAAAATTTAATGATGATTAATATGTAATAAGTAATAAAATTAATTGACAGGATTAATTTATTTACAAACTCAGTAAGTCAGTTGCAAGTTTCAAACTACGACTGAATCATTAAGCTCTGTGTTTTCATTACCGTATAAAATTTACAGTTATCAATTTTACTTTAATTTGAATATTTTAATTAGTTTTAGTCGTTACCCGGTCACCTGACACGTGTTATCTTGAATGCTAAATATTATGATAATTTATGATAATAGGCTAATAGCTTTTCCTTTCCGAGAATTATTATATTCTCTTTAAGTTTTGTGATAATAATAATAATTAAATCAAGGATAAGATGAAAACTTTTACAAAATATTTCCAAGTCCTTTTTCTAAGCGTTAAAAACTACAATTATTGAAGATAATTTTAAAATGTACCAACATTATCAGATTCTTTGGTTTACTTCTTTTCTAAGCATAAGAGAAAAACTATATAAATAGTTTCCAACAAAATAGCTTTATTTATTAGGGATGTAACAAGCTGGGTTTGTATAAAGATGTAACTAGGCTTTAATAAATTTTAACTGAATTCAAGCTCAACTCATTTAAAACTTTAAACCGTGTACTTGAGCTCCGCTCATTTCGAGCTATATATTTGTAGCTCGTGACTAATCATTTACACTCGGGTTTCTTATAGATTTATTATTTAATAATTACCTATTAAACTTATTTAAATACATGTATATCTTTTTAAAATTATATATAAAAATTAAATATTATTTATTTATATCATTATAATTAGTTTTAGTATATATTATTTATTTCTTATGTAACATATATTTATTATATTAATTAAAGTTACTCTTTTTAACTAATATGATCCCTTAGGCTCGTGAGTATAGTCAAGCTCAACATCTAAATATCAGGTTTGGACTCGTTTATTAAATGCGTCCAATTTAGCCTCATGTTCTTTTAAACCTGATTCAATTCAAGATTTTAGTGACCCGATCTTGCTTAGCTCGTGAGGCTATTGACTTGTTTACACCCTGATATTCATTGTTATCGGAACCCATTTATTTTCAAAGATGACGAACCAATTTGTTGGGGTGTTAAAATTTTAGATGTCAAAATTGTTCAGATAGTTGATATTAATATCTAAATCCATACTCAAAATTTAGATGTCGAAAACTTAGAGATCTAGAATTTCAGATATGATATGTATACTGAAATGTATAGATTTCTTCAAGTAAACATAATATCATGAAATTATATGTCATTCAGAAAATACATAAAAATTCAACAAAATACATATATTATATGTCGCTTAAAATATATTAAGTTATATAAAACTCCAGCAAGATGCATAAAATGGAACATCCAGATAGAGATGGTGGAGTTGATTGTTTCGACTTTGGATTGAAAGAATATACGATTAGAAATTTAGACCTTCAACTTAAAATATGCTCTATAGATATTTAAACAACTAATAAGTATATTTTATATATAATTAAATAAATTATTGGATATCCGAATTTTTAAATAACCATCAGAATCCAAATCTGAATCCGAAAATACGGATATTGGAAGTTCGAATATGTGAAATTTTAAATATATGAATTTTAATGTATTTCAGTATAGGATTCGGGGTTTTTCTTGGATATTTATGAATATGCCTACCAATTTGGTCCAAAATGATTTGTCCCCTTTAGAAACTTTAAGATATTGCAACTTATTTAAAACTATATAACAAAACGTCACACAAATATGTGTCCTGTATAGATAAAGTTGTTTATGCACCTCAAGAGACCATTAAAACTAGATATAAATTGTATAATCAAATATAAAATAATGAAGAAGATTTAATGGATAGCGTACAAGTTGAACTTTGACAAATAAATTTTATACAATTAGCTGTTAAATGATTGACTAACATGGTTCCAAACAATATATTTTTTAAAATTTGAATATAAGGTAACAATATATGTTGATAATAGTTTAAAAAAATATTATATATACAAAACAAATACATAAATATTTGTTTTCTAAATGACGAATGACATTTGGATGGCTGGGAAGCATACCTACGTGTTAAGTGGTGACTTCACACGTGTATCTGTTTCGAAATGATTGGTCAATGACACGTGTGGAACAGTTGACTTTGACTGTGGCAGTCTGACACGTGAGAGGAACATCTGATGTGTTTTCTTGTCGGGCCTTATTACTAGGCCCAGTAAGCCCAATTCGTAGTGGTGGGTCCCAAGTCCCAACACATAAGTACATAACAATATAACATACAATATTTTATAATTTGTATGGTAAAGACGTGGAAGAAAATGCTAAGATACATTTTATTATTTTATCTAAAATGATAACACTAAAAATATATTTCATATTACAACTAAATTTTTATTACTATTTAATTAATTTGAATAAACCGATTAAATATTGTATAAAATACGTTGCTATACTAGTGTAATGAAGGTATAGCTCATCGAATGGTTGATATCTTGATGTATGTTGTGCAGAGAAGACCAGGGTTCGAGTTCTTATTGACTCGTGTGCTTAAGTTTTTACAAAGAAGGGATAGTAATTAGATGTTTATTTTTGGAAACTTACTAAGAAAGCAAGATAACAAACAACAAATAGAACTAATCATTTAGATTCACTAAACTACTTAATAGAAATCAGAATTCACAAATAAGAAGTTTAAAGAGAACTCACAACATACAAATCACTAATTCACCAAACTAGAGAGAATATGAATGGCTTTTAACAAATAAATTATCTAAATGTGTAAAAAATATCATGCTTATATTCATCTATCCATTTACAAAAAAACTTATAAAAATATAGGTCAAGCGGTTCGTTACACATTAGATATACGTGTTTTTATGTTATTAATTCAAATTTTAGAACATCACGTAGAATTACCGGATAAACATCTATGGGTTAAACAATTAGAAATCTTGAACAAGACAAGCTTTGGTTCATGCTATTTCCAAGTCACTTCTTAGCAAGTGAAACGTATCATTACTTTAAGTTTTATGTCACATATTCAAATTCTTTAAAGTAATAATAGAGTATAAATAAACGCCACAAGAAAAATGAGGGATTTTTTTATCTATGATTATTAAATCCAATCTCATGGAATCCCCGACATCCATTGACCAAGATTTAATAAAAGTTAATGTTTATGTTAAAAAAAAATTTGTTTCCAAGACTTACAAATTAACAAACCTAGCGTATTTTTATGGGATGTAACTACACCGGCCGTGTTTTGGGTTACACAATTTTAAGTATGTTCAGGTTAGAGTTGATATTTTTAACACGAATAAATATGTTATATATTTTTTGGTTAGCAGTTAAGTGTGTTAATTAAAAAGCAACCCGACATATTGTCACCTCTGATATAAACTAGAGTCTGATTTATATTTATCATATTTTGTTCAACATAATAATTTTTCAAAACTTTGTGTAATACCGAATTATCCTTCCGAAATCCGAATTATCCTTCTAGTATAGTGACAAATCTTTTTTCTTAACTTGTATCTATCACATACAAATTTGTTTTTAATTTTAGTTTTGACTTTTTCCTCATTCTGAAATTGACACCCCCAAAAACTGCGATGATGTTTTTAGTAGGTGGGGGACAAATTTATTGATAATAATAATAAATTTGAAGATATATAATAAATTAGTAATTTATATTTTAGCTATTATTTTATTGAAGAATTTGGAATATAAGCATGGCGCAATGTTTATTTTATTTCCAATTTCAATTTATCTATGTTGTTTATTAAAAGAATTCATAATTCTCATGTCAATAAGTTGACTGACTTTCTGTATTTATACTAACAGACAATAAAAAATAAAATATATCAACCAAAACATTTGAAAATTTCACGATTGAATTAAAACATATCCAAAGGTTTAAGCATTTCCCAAATTTTAAGATTCATAACCTTTCATTAAGATTATGAAAATAATTAAATAAATATAGTGCGGATATATAACTGTATAGATAATAAATACTTCTACACAATAAGTGATTAATTTATAAATCATTATTTTGTGCATAATAATTAATAAACCGTCTGAGTGACTGTAGATGACTATATAAACCCTAAAATTTTTGACCGACTACCACTGGTTTTTAGAGTATTCTCGATCAGTAAATATTATAAATGACCAAATACTTTTTTAACTTTCACCGGAAAGTTACTAAACTGATTTTTGTATATTGAAGTCATTTGGTAAGGTACACTTGAGAATGTCACTAGACTAATTTTTTTATATTAAGGTTCCAAAAATTTGTCTCAAATTCACATAATTTTGAATCTTTTCTTAACATAATGGGTTGTTAACTTTAAATTATTCAAAATACGATATAATAAACTTTCTTGTACAAAAATGTTGAATCACTTCATAAGACAAAGAACTGTATTTTAAGAAAAAAAATTCATTTAATTAAACAAATTAAGAATTTTAACATAAAAACATTAGTTTATGAACTTTTCGTGAATTTCTTACAACTTAAAGGACTTTTATATAACAAAACTGGTTTTAGCAAACCCGTGTATTACACGGGTTGAATAAATAAAATATTAAATAAAATAAAATTTTGCTAATTGTAAAAAACGATATTTTAATATAAGATATGATTGAAATTAAGTAAAAAGTATAGATTATAAGTAATAAAACAATAATATTAACTTTTTAAAAATTTAAACATTATGTTTCAAAACAAATTGTTTTAAAAAAATATCATTTTTGAAAATTTCTTATTATAACTTCCAGTTTGATTATATTTAGTTTATAATAATTTTACCTTTTTAAAAAGCCAATTTTAAAATATACATAATTGAAGAGCTAATCCCGATTTAATATTTCAAGATTTTGGCGTATAAAATACTGAAATTAAACAATTTCAAGAAACATAAAAATCAAAGTAACTTCATGCTCCAAATAGAATCTCTCTTTGTTGATGCACTCCATTGTAAATCTCCACCAAATCATAATCATTTACTACATGTGAATATTTTGAGATGAAATCTAAGTATGAAATATAATGTATATGCAAATTAAGATAAAACTTTAGCTTTTTTAGAATTGTTGTCTAGTGAATTACATGTAAGTTATATATATAGATGATAACACGATACATTAAGGATAGATACATTTTAAACGCCTATTCCTAAAAGAGCAATACTCCGCGTATAGATGTTATTCATGATTATCATTGTTATTATAGGTAACTTTCAATTTTACTGAAAGAATTTCATAGTAATTGACTTGCAGAGCATTGAAGGATGCCTAACTTTTTATGTTACAAATCTTATATATCTAGTGAAAGCAATCCATTTTGTGACAACTAATCTTAATTGCATACAATAGGTATTAAAACGAAAATCTGCGGTATGAAGAAAACGAAAATATGATATCAATAATGCTTAGCTAAATCTAAACATGAAACTCATATTATAGATATAAGACAACGTCAAACAGATTTTGTCAAACATACATGAACATATTAATTTCTTTGTAAGAAAGGTAAAGTTTCTGAACGCTCATCTTTTATTACACGGGGTATAACCCTTCATCGTCACCCTGAAAGTTAGATAAACTTTGGCTAGAAACATGACACGTGTCTCCATCAATCCTTTTATTAGAATTATTAAAAGATAATAGATTAGGTTGATGAACTTTTTAATCGAAGATAAGAAAAGATATTGGTTTTTATGATATTAACCTACAAAGCACTTGATACGATATACAATATATATTTAAAATATAATTTAAATCTTTAAAAACTTAATACATAATAGTATTGGATATTGAGGCACCCAATGTCTTTCCAAAGTGGAGGTCATGGGTTGGAGTCTCACTAGGTGCAATATGCTCTAAGTGGGCCAAGGGTTTTGTCACAGTGGGCCTTTGGGTGGTGGGTTTCCCTTGGAATGGTGGGCGAGCCGGGTCACCAGCGTTGTCTGTGTTCGCGGGCATGGGTGGCTTTCGCTAATGAGTTTACCCGAATGACCGGGCTTAAAAATTATTCGTTGGCCGTGCAAAAAAAAGTATTGGATATTGATGATTTGATGGTATATCGAGTGGAATATTTTGTTACCAATTTGATGGAGTTTGAGGGTTACATCTTCGTGGGCCTACAGTGTTTGGGCCACCAAATATTTGGGCCGGATCGAGACTTTACTCACACAACCTGATTTTAGCGATCTAAATATCTAATTACATTTATTTGTTCCTTACAAATCTTGAATCCAATGTTAATATAATAATATTGATTTCAAGTTTTAAGGATATACTTTTTCTTTGAGACTTGAGAACATTTATAGTGGTTTCACTAGCATTTATAGTGAATTTTGAATTCATATTCTTATAATTTAACTAAAAGTCATTATCCATAAATTTGTATCTCATTTTGCAAAAAAATATCTTACATCTCATTCACTATCTTTAATTTTATCTTCCTTAAAAACATTTATTTTTATTTTTTATTTTTCTTACACTCAAAAGAATTAGATGGAGGATGAATAGTAACCTCTAAATTTGAGAGGTAACTACTACAATCTTTTACAATTTGATGATAGGGTTTAGGGATGATAAATCTAATGAAAATGTTTTTTTTAATCATTTCTTTAATTTTAATGATAAAAGATAAACTTAATGTATCCATTTTGAATGCTTTGAATTCATATTACTGCAATTTCTTAAAACTTATGTTTATATTGGAACTAATAGAATGAATAAATGTGTAACTAAGAATAATCCTAAAAACACTTGTAAAATAATTAAAAGCATTAGAGAATTATGTAACTCCATAAAAGTGCCGTAAGCCTTATATGATTAGCCTTAAAGCTCTGGTAAATGGTGCTTTTATCAATTTTGATTGTTTGTTACACCCACCGAATCCCTTAATATAGTGATTTTATGTAATCCTTTGACATATATAAACTTATCAAATTCACCAAGACACTAAAACAAGTACTTGGAAAACCAGTAGTGTGCATAACATTTATAAGATAATTCAATCAAACTATTAGTTTGTTGCAAAAACCATATAGTTTGCATTATTTGAATCCAAATAGCTAAATATGTGAAATTTAAGTTCACATAAGCATCTTAGTGATAATTAAGTTTTTAATGCTAACACACTTACGAGTATTATTACAGGCCATCTCATAACGTCTTGTCCATATTAATAAGAATAAATAAGTTCTTAACCACCACTAGACACATAATACTAGCCACATATCAAATCTAACTATTAGGCCTATGTCAAAAAAACATGAATTGGACCAAATTAGAAAAATAAAAACAACACTAATGCAAACAACTTACAGATTCAATAGCGAATCTGTGATTATTTATATACTAGATCTACATCAATGCAAACATATTACAAGAAAACAAAGCCGATTTTTAGAGTCAAACAAGACCAAACCTTAGAACTAACTAAGAACTCAGAATACAAGAGTGAAAGAAATAACCAGAAAAGACGTTGGTCACAAAAGGAAAAAGAAGATAAAAAACGGGCAACATGACAAGGTTGAAACCCTGGAGTTGAAGAAGATTTAGAAGGGTCAAATTAAGATGAAAACCCGTTAGATCAAGACCTCCGGATACAAATGGTGATCATGTCTTTTAGGAATATTGAGTATCTCATCTCCTTTATATCACACTATGCAACATTTCTTTATAGCCCTCAATGATTTCTATAAGCAACATTTAGCTTCCTAAGCTTTCTTTTTTGTCCGCAACAGTCACTCAAATTTACCTTCTCATTCAAGAACACTACAAAATAAAACAAACTAATCAAGAACAATCAATACATATTTAGTAATTGAATTGATAAATGTGTACATATTTTTAACAGTCTCATACACACGTTAAATGAATATACATAAACATATATATAGCCTTCAAAATGAGCAATTTAGGTGTGTGCCCCTTCTTTGGAAATCTTTGTGTACTTCTAACCGAACAAATGAACGAACATGAATAAGTATATGAATGGAAACTTTTGTTCATGTTCGTTCATTAAAAAAGCAATATGTTTATGTGTATACATGTTTGTTCATTGATAGACTACATGAACATGAAGATACATAAACAAACACAAATAAACCTAGGTGAACACAAACAAACATAATCGAACATGAATTAATAGTAAATAATGATATTTAAAATAAAGTTAAATACTATAGTTAACAAACATGATTTAACAATACTTTTAAAAGGTGAACACTAAAATCTAGCCTAAAGTCCAAATTGTATTAGAAAAGTGAAAAGTTCATGTACAAATTATTTTAAAACTAAAAAGTGTAATGATAATTAAGATTTTGACACGTGTACTATTGATCAAAATTAGGTTGAGGATAAAATTGATAATGTTTCTCATCCTCAAGTTTCACCTTTTTTTAAACATTCATAACTTTTACATATGACATAATCTTTTTTTAAAAATGACATTATAAATACGAGCATGTTTTAATCTTTAAAACGAGTATAGTGTTGATATAAAAAAGCAAAGTTTTTTTTAGCTCATTGTGTAATTTTGTCAGGTTATTGTGTAATCTTCTGAATTGATAAGGATTACATAATTATCTGATAAGTAATAAACAATGAATTTGAAAGATAAAGAGTTAACATTTCTTATTATTTTGTTATTAGAAAATTATCAATTAAAATAACACAACACATAACACAATGGTCAACATTAGACTCAATGGTTAACACAATGACAATACTAGACTCAGTGGTTAGCAATAAACACAATGTGCTGCTTGGAGAGGATTACACAATTACATGATCATGATTACATTATGAACTGAAAATCATAAAAAATATATTTTTAGCATTGTGTTATTTAAAAATCATCATTTTAAGAAACATAATGCATAGCACAATAGTCAACATTAGACACAATGGGTAACACAATGATCAACACTAGACTCGATAATTAACAATAGACACAATAAGCTGCTTAATGAGAATTACACAATGACATAATCACGATTACACAATTAACTGGGAAAATGCATAAAAATTTACATTTTCAACATTGTGTTATTTAAAAATCACAACGGTTAACATTAGACACAATGGGGAACATAATGATTAGCACTATACTCAATGACTAGCAATAGACACAATGGGGAGTTTGTTGAGAATTATACAATTACCTGATCATGATTACACAATGAACTGAAAACGTAAAGAAATTACATTTTTAACATTGTGTTATTTGAAAATAATCATTTTTTAAAAACTACAGTGCATAACAAAATTGTTAACAATAGCCACAATGATCTGATGACTACTACGCAATAACATGATATTACACAATAAGTTAATGAATATTATATAATGAGCTGAAATAACATGAAAAAAAACTTTGTTTTTTATATATCAAACTATAGGAGGTTTAAATACTAAAAAATGCTTGTTTTTTGGTTTAATATTTTCAAAAAAATAATGTTGTATGTAAAAATTACGAGTGTTTAAAAAAAGATGTAACTTGGAGATGTGCTTAAAACTAAAATACCATTAGCCTATCATTTTAGTTTTAATAATTTACCATTATGCCACCGTATTTTCTTAGCCATTGGATATATATGTAATGGATAATAATATTTTTCATCATTTTTAATTTTCTTCTCATTTTTTACAATAACTCGATCCATTAGAAAATTTAACAATTAAGTCAAAACAAGTTCCAAGCACATCTTCAATCAACCTTCGATCATCTTCAAATCACCATCATTAATCCCTACTATTGATCAACAATTGACCATCCACATCAAATCCCACAATAAGTAAATAAAGGCATAATCTTGAATTAGTGATTCATATGTAAATGTTATATTTATAAAAACAAATATAGCATGAAACAATTCAAACTCATTAATCAAGCTCAGCGTGTACAATAATATCATTTTTTTAACTAACAACAAATAAGATATTAGGACTAACTATCTCAAATAACAACTATTATAGTTGAAAGAAATAAGAATATTACTTAGCTGTTTTTTCCCTTAATAATAATGATATTACTCAACTCCACAAATTATGCACATATACTATCTAACGAGTAACCACCCCTAATGTTAGTTGTGAGATATAAATGAATGTAAATTGTTCCTAAAATTGAGCTTATTTGAAAAGCAAATATTAAAAGTGATTGTAGCCTAATGATACCAAGATGTCTAGTAAAGTATACATTCTTATAAAATTAAGGGTTGAAGTCTTATAATGAACATGATAAATTAAATTGCAACTTTTACTAGGTAAGTGACCCACAAAAGGTTATGACAGAAAACCAGTAAAAGTACGATTCATATTTTGCTAGAGGGAATGAGATGCTTACCATGTAACATACATGAAAGGTACATTCTCGTAATTCAGGGCTGCAATTTATATAATGTTATTGCATATTTATCAAATGTTAAAAGCATGGGTCGATTTTGCTATTTGTAGATTAAAGAGTATTGCAAAAGAAATGGATTTAAGAAACACAAAAGGAGTTAGATTAAATACAGAATTAGTTGGTTTAGTGTGATTGAATATGTTTTGGGCTTCTTATAACAGCCCAATAATATGAGAAAGGCCCAAAAAAAGGAGTTGAAAACTTAAAATGAAAAGGCAGCAGTTTTCACAAAAGGAGGATATCAGTGGTTCAAGTGTTCAACTATTCAAGGGGGTTCTCTCCATGAACGTCTACTACATCAACTCCATTCCGGTTCGTCAGTTACGACACGAACGCCCTCCGCTCTCTCGCATGTCCAATCCGGTAACTCGAATGCCAAAAAAAAGCAAGGAAAACAAATTCGGGCATGAGACCGGAAAAAGATTATGGGCTTGTTATCAACAGCATATGATAGGGCCATTAGATGATTGATATATCATATAATCCGAATAGTATAATAAGTAGTATGTTAAAGTTGGTGAAAATTTTAAATTGTTAAAATGATAGGGCCATTAGAACTTAGAAGTACATATAAATATCTTAGCTTTGTGAGTTTAGACTTCAAGTTGGTCTTATAATGTTGCTAACTGGATATGGCCCATATAACCCAGAAGGTGGACAAACCAAGTTTTTTTTTGAAAAAACAAAATTTTTCATATCTTTAAAAAAAATCATCAAACGGTTCTATATTATTTTTTTTTTCAAGAAACTATGTTTTTGAAAAAAATTACGTAGATTCGTTCTGGAAAATAAAATAAACATGATTGTTATTTTATATATTAAAAGGTAAAGAGTAAAAGTTACTTGAAAAATATTATATAGACTTTTATACTGAATCTATACTAATAAAACAAAATGTCAATGAGCCACGTAGCATATTTCTATATTGTCCACCTAGGCTTCATCTAATATTTGGGCATGTGTTATTACTAGAATAAAAGTTAGCTATTTGATGATAAATTAAATATTAATGATTTTTAATATACTTTCCAAATTATAAAGAGAAATTTCATAACTTAAAAACATGATTCTTTTTATTAAAAAACATAGCTTTTTTAAAAACAAACATTTATGAAATATGTAGTTTTTTAATACGAAAAACTTTTAAAAATGACATTGTTTAGAAATTTATTTTTTAAAAAAATTAGAGGGAAAATTTAAGTGAAAATTTTAAAAAGCTAAAGTTTGAAAAAATGTTGTTATTGTTTAATTACCTAAAATAGTCAATTAAATACTATTCCAATCATATTTTATCTCAAAATTTTTTTTTATAATTTCTAAATATTTATAAATAATTACTAATTAATTATTTTTTGTTTTTTAAGAAATGGCCGACCGTCCCACCCAAAAAAGTCACCGATGAGGTATAAGAAAAATATTAGACTTCCATAGAAACAATTTTTGTGCAACTTATACCATAAACTTCTACTCCCATCCTAGTTGCATAAATCAAGGTTTCTTATGTTCGTATCTAGCTTACTAGCTCAATGTTTGGTAAGAACTATAAGATCAATAGTAAAAAAATGTCTTCTATTTTATTCAGTTGATTTGGTTATCAGCTTTTTGGGTCTCATGTGGAATGGCGAATGAACAAAACCTACACAAAACAAAGTAACATATTTAACATTAAACGCCACAAAAGAAATGCACATTTCAATCATGTGTCGCGTTACACTCGTACTAGTTAAGTTGTGCAATAGTTTATTTTGCAAATGGTGTCATATGAGGGATTGTATGAATTGTTTTAAATAAGTCATAGAATATAAAAACTCACTCAGCATTTAGAGTGATCAATGACATAAGGTCACGTGTCTGACGTGGATGAGAGGGAGTAAGACGTGAGGACAAACACCTTTCGTGAAGGATTGTGACAGGGGGAAGTGATAGGGATGGGGAATCTGTCGGGTTTTCACGTGGACAAGGTGGGCAACCTGATGTGACACGCCTGTTATTATCCTTCCATTGAAAATGGTCTTACTAAATATAAGTTTTAAAAGTTCAACCCATTCTCGAACAATAAGATTTAGATTTTAGTTATACAAATTAAGGTATTTAATAATCTTAATAATAAGTTCTTATTCCGGCTTTAGATGGGTCTCGATTAGGTTAACCATACCCAAACTTGAATTATCAAAGTGGTTTGTTATTCGGTTTTCATTTTCACCTTCACTAGCAGTCCATTTGGTAATTGTTTTCTATGAATCCTATAAAAATGATTAGTCATCATATTCATTGTTTTTTATAAGATCTAACTCTAGTCTTACTTAGTTTAAAAACACATTTTTATGTCACATTAATAACACTAAACATAGTCTTTTTATATGATTTTCTCTCTTCATAATCAATATCTTTTGAATAACAGAAAAACTAGTGTCCCGTTTACAGAAAAAAAATGCTTAGAAGTGTGTATATCATGAATCGTATAAGATAGTTTATGGAAAATTATTGAAATAATTTTTTAATCAACCAAAAAACTAAAACGGCTTTTGTTTTTTCCTTTGTCGTTACTTTCAAAAGTGGACACATGAACAAATGATTCGAGGCCCAATCAGATTTCAAGCGTGTCAACTAAATGTCTAAATATATTTTACAAAAAAGTTGAGGATAAATGAGACTTATCAAACTTTTTTTTGTTTTTATATATAACTTTTCTTAACATTCTTTTCTTTTCATTTTATTTTATTCAATCTTCTCATTGTTTTAAACTTGTATCATTAAAAAGATTATCATTTCATATTATTTAGTATTATTTTATTGTATGTATTTTATTTATCTATAATACATACAAAGAAAAGTTTAATAAATTTTTTTTAAAAATTACAAATGTTAGATTCTTCATCGGTTGGAAGTGTGACATAAAAGTACAAATATGTGCGTAAAACTAAGTACATACGTTTTTGCGCCTAGGACACGTGGCAACACCTCATTCGACAATGCTAATGCAAAAATACATGTCTTTTCGCATCTAGTGGCGAAAAAGTGACATGTCAATTTTCATTGGTTAAACCCGTTGATAGGAAAAAAAATGCTTATTTTCGTAAGTTTCAAGATCAAAGGGCTATTTCTATAATTTTTCCAATTTGTTTTTAGTTATGATTAATATAATATTTTGCTTATAGTTATGTTTATAAGTTTACTAGTTTATTGCCAACCATGATTCCTACTATGTTTTATATATATATATATATATATATATATATATATATATATATATATATATATATAATCGTATATCAAATTTCTATTTTACCTAAACAAGACGCATGTATTGAGGAATGCTTTTGTTTTCTTATTATTTTTTGTGAAAGCAATGTCATAAACTGCATACATTCAGGTTGACCAGTGCTGACTCATTGTCCATTGGTTCATAAAACACGTGACATAAGGAACTTCAAGCCATTGAACCAAAGATTGTGGTCACATGTGTAACTTCCTATTAAGTTTGTGTTCAAAATGAAAATTTTGCATAATTAACAATCAAAAGGAACATATAAATAGAGCAAAATGATCGTTGATTATAATAGGAGTGTGAAAAAAAACTAAAATAAACGAATTTTAACCAAAATAATCTACACATCCGAACTGAAAAAACCAAGACCAGTAAAAAACTGATGGTTTGGTTTGATGGTATTTAAAAACTGATTTTTTCAGTTTGGTTTTGATTTTGTTTGTAACAGAAACCAAAATACAAAACCAAAACCATACAACTGAACTTGTAATTTTAAAGGTGTATTCATACATAAATAAACATTATTAGCTATTAGTTAATTATTTAACTTATTCTATCTATAAAAGATTGAATATTTAGATTTCAACAATATTCTTTTAACCTTTTTGTTGATTAAATTGTTTTATGGAAAATTTTTGTTATTGTATCTTATTAATTGCAATTAATTTTAATGTCAAGTAATTTATAAAACTATATAAATTATTTTTAAAGATCAACAAAATGATGTAAGCTTAAAGTTTATAGCTCAAATTCATTACTTTGGACAAACTTTTCTTTAAAAACTTGAAGCCTAAATGGTAAAACCAAAAAAACCTAAACCAAAAATTGAAAAAACCGAAACCGAACGGTTTAAAAGACCTAGAAACTGAAATACCGTTTTTTGGTTTCGTTTTGTGGTTTCATTTTTAGGCTAAAAACAAACGAAACGGACCGATGCACACCCTAGATCATAGGTATTTGCAATCGGTTTATAGTTCGGTTATAACTCTATATGTATTTATGCATATAAATTTTAGTAGTCGTGGCAGGCAATGATAGGAGGTAAAGTTACCGTTCACCTGAGGTTGTCACACGCTTAAAGTTTTTCTATATATGTAGAATAACTGGATCAAATCTTTATTAGAACAATCATTTAATACTCTTTTTGTGCTATATATTTTTATAAATAATATAATACATATTGTCATTCTTTTTTTATAAATTAACATGTTTGTTAGGGACTGTTTGGTAACATCTGCGTCAATTAGTGTTGAGCCAGTAAAAGTTTTGGCTAGGTAAGAGACCGTGAACATTAGCAAGTCAAGTACTATGAAAAGTTAAATATTTGTACATACACAACCGGGGTTTATACAATTTCATTCATTGTTCATCCATGCAAACATCAAAAAACATAAAGATATAAACTTTAACATGAAATTATCTTCAACTTTAACCATTCTATCGTCATAAGCATTCTAGCCTTAAAATATCATAAATTATGTAAAAAAAACTCATCTTTTATATAAAACTCGATTGAAACCTCAAACTGAAAAATTTTATGTGTTACGGAGATGAGAGTAACATAAAAGAGAGTTATAGGTGTTGTTTGTTTTTTCTGCAGCAAAATGTCTACAGTCTGCGAACTAGGCCCGCCGATTTTATCCGTATCCGATTAACCCGCCCGACCCGATCTCACCCATACCCGAAGAAACCCGACCCGAACAACTAGTTACCCGAACAACCCAAAAACCGATTAAATCGATTCTTGTTCGGGTTGGGTTTCGGATAAACTTTCAAACCTCAAAAACCCGAATAACCCGAACCGATTAACCCGAAATCCGAATAACCTGATCAACCCATATTATAATTAAGTAAATTATATGTATACATTTGTTTAGATTGTCCAAATTGATTAAATTTTTGTATATAAATATATTTTTAAGCACATTTTATAAATTACAGAAGTAAATAATTTAAGTCCACTAGTTTATAAGATTTCAAATGAAAGCTCACAAAAATCAACTAAATTAAGTCTAATGTTTTATACCCGAAACCCGACCCGAACAAACCGTTACCCGAACAACCCGAAAACCGATTAAACCGATTGTTATTCGGGTCAGGTTTCGGGTAGACTTTCAACGTTGAAAAACCCGAATAACCCTAACCTATTAACCTGAAACCAGATTAAATAAACCGATCAACACCCCTACTGCGAACCACATCTGCAGACATCTGCAGGAGAAGAGTTTGACCAAACCTCTACAGTCTGTAACAAGAAGAATATATGTTTTCTAATGTATGAAGACTGCTATAATCAACTGATATTGGTATACGGCAGTGCTGGACGGTGGTGGTGATGGTAGATGGTGGGTGGTGATGGACGGTGGGTGGTGGTGGTAGTGGACGACATAGGTTGGTGGATGCGGATGGTGGTGGTGGCGGACGGTGGTGGTGGCAGACGGTGGTGATGGCGGACGGTGGTGATGGCGGACGGTGGTGGAGGTGGACGGTGGTGGTGGACATGGGTGATGGTTGGTGATGGTGTTTAATCCTCTGCAAACTTTAGAAGACTTTAAAAGTGGTTGTGTCAAGTCTGCACCATATAAACCTCGCGCATATATTTTTTAATGAAAAGTCTTCCAAAAAGCAAACATTCTGTATATATCAACGTTTGCGCGGTGCAGAGAAAAAAGGTCAGGAAGAGTTTTTCAGAAAAACAAACACCCCGTAGTTTCCCTTTTAATCTCATAATTAAACTAAGTTGGAAAGTTAAATGGTAAAATTAATAATTAAAAAAATTCTTCCATTTTCTTTCAATTTGAGAGAAAGGCCGGGAAAGAAAAATATTTTAAAGAAAAAATTCCACTTCCCACGTTAAAAAACGCTACAACAAAAGGGTACTTAAAAATAAAATTGAAGAACACAACATAAAATCATTTGTTATTTAAACCTTATTTGCGTATATATTCATTTTTTTTTCTCATGCACTAGTTGACCGAGTGAAATAGAATTTGCATGGGACATAAACATGGTACCCCGCTCTGTCACGCTAAGTATATTTAATTATGTAAAACATGATGTATTATTATTATCAATAATTAACACGCAATCATTTGGTCCTCCATCTTTTACATTTTTAAGGGGTCTAACTCATAATATTTGTATGTAAAACCATGTTCTTATCATAGTTGTCTCTCTTTTCTTTTTCTGTTTATTATGTTTTTTTTCTTATTCATTCTATAAATTTACGTATCTTTTTTTATAAATGTTTCATCTGAACTATATCTTTCTGTGATCATCTAGGGATGAAAAAAACCCAAATCTGACCGGAGAACATGGAACATAGATATCTGGTACGATACAAGACTATTTATGTGTGAGATTAGTTTTAGAAATTTCTAGGTCACCCGAACCTATTACGCAAATACATTAATATGTTATTTAATTTTAAAAAAGAATTAAACAAATAGTTTCTTAAAGTTGTTAGAAACATAAAACTACTAAAATTATAGAATTGTTAGAAATTTAATAGAGTATTTGTTGGATCGGGTTGGTTTACACAACAAGACTCTTCTAAGATCAGTAACTAACAAATGCGGAATCTAAGTTAGTTACTTACTATCATAACACAAATACTTTGAGTACACAATAAGTTCTTTCAAAATATTCACTTAATTAATCTATTTTGTACAAAGATTACAATTCGACAAATACAATCAAATGGCTTAGAAAGCTTGCCTCTCCTATACAAGTGTGGCGACTTTTATGCTAATCAAAGAGAATAAATATTCTATGTTCAGATATTACAGTAGAACAGGTAATCTATGTATCGGAGTTGGCAGCTGTTGTACTATGTTGTCGGTAAACGGTGAAACACAACAGTCGTCGACAAAGACATACTTGTTCTCAATAGTAGTCGATCAATAGATCATGGAGTTCATTGTTGATCAGCAGTTGGTCTGCATATACTGATAACTAGTCTTTCAGCACATGTAGTTCAACAGTTGCCCGAGATATGCTGATCAGTAGTCATTTAGCATATGCACTTTGGCAGTTGAAAGCCAATGCTAAAATCCAGAGTTTTCGGTAGTTTCATCCTTCATGATACAACAGTATTTGAAATTTCAAGCCGGTTTTGAGGTAAGTTTGAAATCGTGTTTTCGTAACAGGCATCCAACATCTAAATTTTAACCATAAAATATCATAATGAGTATATATATACAAAATATTTGTATTTTATTAATTTGTGATAATCTGTATAGTCTCTTTAATTTTTTAAACTTCATATCAAAACTATATCTATGTATTATCATTCAATGATGGAAAAAAATGAAATCGAATAGGAAATCCTAATATCTGAAATATGCAAGATGGTAAGGCACATGTAATTAGGTATGGCATTATCCGAACCAGTTACCCTAATATATATATATATATATATATATATATATATATATATAGGATAGAGATCAACTGTTAACCATTGCTTATTACGATAACTCATCAACCAAACTAGTGGTTCGCAACAGTCCACGTCTATATTGTAAGTTAGTGTTACAATGGTAAACTAGTGGTACATAATGAACGTAAAAAAAATATAACAAAACTATGCTCGAATTAAATATATTAAAACGATCTATTTAACGGTATAAGTTGCATATAAAATGAATTAAATAAATAAAGAAAGTTATTCTAAAAAAGGAGAATTTTTTTTTTTTTGGGGGGGGGGGGGGGGGCGTTTCATTACTTTAGTGATATAGTATGGTATAAAAGTTTGTTATATTGGTCCTTACAATATAATCATG
The DNA here is from genome assembly GCA_025215565.1 of Flaveria ramosissima. Lineage (NCBI taxonomy): Eukaryota > Viridiplantae > Streptophyta > Magnoliopsida > Asterales > Asteraceae > Flaveria > Flaveria ramosissima. The sequence continues at coordinate 77,785,661 of CM046039.1, read as the reverse complement.
GTGTAAATATTCGTTACATTTTAATTAATGAGTTATCATAATAAACAAGGATTAATTTAGCGACGTAGCATGGTATAAGTGTTCGTTACACGTTTGAGGCTAATAAAATTATTAACTATAGGAAATTTAGAAAATTAGTAGAGTATTTGATGTTTCAAGTCGGCTTTTGATATAAGTTTAAGACCAAGTGATGTAAAAATATCATAATAGATAAATCACATACCTAGGGGCGGCCAAGGAAGGAGCAGGATGGGCAACCACCAGGGCCCAATCTCCCGAGCTGCCCAAAAATTTTTAGAAAATTTAATATCATATATTTCCAAATCATTTATAAAACTGACTAATTACACACTTTAAATTAGTCGTTTACTGAATATGTTTTGAGTAAACCAATTAACTCATTTAATTACCTTATCACATACAAACAATTGATTAAACAAATTATAATTTTCCGTTTAGTGTCTATTTCTCTAACGCGTTTCGAAACGCTAAATTCTTAGCAAAGCCCTAAATTCTCAAAACCAACTCTACCAACACCTATCGCTATATCAAATATTAAGTAATGATACCTAATAAGTATGTGACAAATACGAGACATGACTTTATAATCATATACGACTTGTAACATACTAAACCAATGTAGCTTTAGTGATGGGTTAGTTCTTGCCATTTTCCATCTCTCAAGACCCTTATTTGCAAATTTAGCCGTCTTCAAAACAAATTCTTTTACCAAGCAAAAAAAAAAAAAAAAAAAAAAACCCAATTCTCACATGACAATATGATATTATTGATATGCACATGAAGCCCATTTTAGTAAAACCACATCTCACCCTTTAAAACCCATGTTCCCACTTCTCAAACTAACCCTAAACTAAACCCTCTTCAATAATCAATCACCCCTCCCCTCCCCTCCCCCAACAACCAATGGCGATTCCAACACTAATTCTCACTCTACTATGTTCTATGCTACAATGCTCATTTTCCGAATCCTCCATTCACGATCTCCTCAAAAGCAAAGGCTTACCCGTAGGCCTGTTTCCAAAACAAGTCGAATCATTCAATCTGTACGACACAGGGCTGCTAGAAGTCTTCTTACGAGGCCCTTGCTTAACGAAATTTGACACAATGGCGTTTTACGAGAGTACCGTGAGAGCGAACATTACGTACGGTAGTCTCACCGGTGTCGAAGGTTTGTCGCAAGAAGAACTGTTTCTATGGTTGCCGGTGAAGGATATTATCGTCGATGATCCGAAATCGGGGCTCATATTGTTCGACATTGGCCTCGCGCATAAGCAACTTTCGCTCTCGTTGTTTGAAGATCCTCCTGATTGTAAATCTGAAGGTAGATCTGCTCAATTGTAATCCAAAATTATATATATTCATTTTTTAACGGTAAATCTATCATACTCCTACTCCTAAATTACACCAAATTACACCATACCTGGGTTTGAACCCATGACCTCCTCTCTAAGAGACAAAACCTCTACCAACACATTGGCAAAAAACTTGTACATCTATTCTATGCGCGAGAAAATTCACTTTATTCCGATGACTCCGATGAATACATAACAATTCGTCGAAATTAGATCGTACTTACGCTTTTTGTTTTGGATGAATCTGTTAAACTTTTTTTTTGTTTACATTAATTTGTCACGCTTTTTGCATTTGACGCTAATTCCGCGGGGATTGTGGTGCAGATGCTTTGAATTTGAAGAATAGATGGAAGAAGGAGATCGGATTTCATGCCCAAATGTAGGAGGATATTAATATTATGCACCAAACTTAACAACTTTCACTTTTTGTTTTTGTTTACCAATTTTCATATGCTCTAATTTAGTAATTTAGCTTCTGTTTTTGAGCAATTGTTCTTCAAGTAGGACGGTGGTACCAATGTAAATTTTGAAATCATCTTCTTAGCTAATTAGCACTAATCTTCTTGTTTTTTAGTATGTTCTTGTTGATGAATGAATAAATAAATAAATTAATTAATTAATGTGTTTTAGTGATTGATCATTATTGATGCCAGCAAGAATTTGATTGGGACACAGAGGCTTCACGGGTGTCTTTTGAATCATAGTGTGGGGCCGTACAGCTTTTCTAGGGTTTATGCACTGGTTTTGTGGCTTTATACATCGGTTCAAACTTCAAACTACAATTATTACGGTTATAATATTATTTTGTGTATTTTGTAACTTTTGTTTGGGGTTTATATATTTGTTTTTGTGCTTCGAGTGAAAACAAAAGTTGTGAACTTCTGGAAAGCAATATTTAATCAAACTTTTAATATATTAGTTATTTAGTACCTTTCAACTAGATTTCTGTGACTTCTCCACATTTTTATAAATTCTGTTAAAATAAAAATATTAAACTTTTTCTCAATAAATAATAGTAAAAATGTTTTAATAAATTATTTGAAAAGATGGTGATAACTAATACAAGAAGGTTATGGGTTCAAGTTTCACTATGAGTAAAATGCTTAGAGTTTAGCCAGATAGTTTTTTTTATCAATGAGTTTCCTCCTAAGAGTGTTGGGAGTGCGGTCCCGGCTAGAAAACGGATAGATGGGCACAATTAAAATAACACCTATCATCTGAATCAAGGTCGTACAATTATCAGTTTTACGAGAGGTGAGTATAACGGATGATAACCGTTGGGTGTTACCGAAAAAGTAATGTGTGGGTTAATGGGGCATCGACCTTGAGCCCTAAAGTCAGTAATGCATTGTTTTTTTTAGGGCTTGGTTCTACAACACTTGCATAATTTCAAATGTATTTGTTACCTTTCTTTAAGCTTCTTTTAAAATCACTTTTAAATTGTATCTTTGAGAATTTTTTGAAAAATGTCTCAACTAAAAGGGAAAGGTAGGCTTTTGTTTAATCTTTACTAAAAATGATTAGGTTTTATCGATGTTTAATATTTGATTCGGGGTTGAAAAACTCAAAGTTCAATTGGAATACCAAATATTGAATTAGATTGTCAACCAAATTTGAATTTAGATTGTGAATTTCGAATTGAATTCAAATTTATGGTTTTTTTTTATTCGACGGAAGTGTTGCCATGCCATGACGTGAGCCGTATTATGGCCACGGCGAGAGTGCCCCACCCACCGGTAAACACCTCAGTCGGTTGTGTCATATAGTTGGAAACTAACTTATAAACCCGTATGATACATGGTTAGTAAATGAAAAGACTTCACTAAAAGTTATTTGTTACAAAACAAAAATGACTTTTCATGTTGTAAGAAGAACATGAGCTCAAAATCTTTAACTGTTGGAAATATTAAAGATTCTTCTAATTTTATTGTTATTGTGTTTATTATTAATACTAAATAGAGTTATAATTAGAATATATTTTATTTTTAGGCACATTGGATTTTTAAAAAGCTAAACTATCACTTACTGATTGTTAATAATCCATACAATCATGACCAATAATAATCTTAACTTATATTTTTGTTGTCAAAAACAATCTTAGTAACATAATTAATTATATATTTACACTTGTTTTCCATTTGATTTTACTCACGATGATGATTGTGAATGAAACAAAGAGACACACTATGAAATGAATTAAAATGTGAGTGTATATTAAATGTAAATCAATGAAAATTATGCTACTTACATTATTATTGGTAACAAAACTGAAAATTAAGATTATAATTGGTCAATTTGATAGTATAGATTATTATCGGCCAATAGATTATTGTTTGAATTATTAAAATACAACTTGCCTTATTTATATGTGGCAATTTTATAGAAAATGAACCTATCAAGTGTTCTATTAAAGTTACTTCAAGTTGTTTTTATTTATATAGAGTCACTCAACTTTCACTTTGTTTTCAACCCGATATAATATTTCTATAAGTGTTAAAAGAATTTAAATTAAGTTAGGCTAATGAAATATATATAATTGTGATTACTATTTAGTGATTATTTTTGTTCAATTTAATTTTAATTAAAAAGTTTAGAACATTGTTATTATATTATGAATTTTTTCTTCACTATTACCTCCCAAATCAAATTAATTGGAAGTTTTTTACTTGTTGTTAACCAACATTTATATATGTTTCAACTGTCTTTTAAATTTAGAGAATTATTACATAGGATTGAACACGTTGTAAAAGTTGATTGACTTTATAAACACAAAAATATTTTGAGTGATTTTAGTGGAACATTTAAAAACTTAATTGCTATTATCTGAATACTTTCTTGTTTTTAACCATCATTAACTTACATCTGTAAATATTTTGTTAATAATATACAATATTTTACAGGACGTTTGTTATTCTATATGGTATCAACGCTTAGAGTTCTTGTGTTCTTTGTTCCTCTCCGCTCATACCTATTGCAGTCATTTTACCGCCAGGGTTTCTCCTTAGACGGGTGCCTCCCCACCTTTCGTTTTAAAGCAGCGCCCTTTTTTTTTCTATTGTCTCTTTGTGTGATGATTTTCTTTTTCTATTTATCCCTCTCATCTTGCTTGAGAGCACACTCTACACATATATAGATTATGTTTTATTTATTTTTTCTCTTAGAAATCAAGCACCAACCTTAAATTTAAAAATCATAACAAATGCAAACCAGACACCAATCATAAACTCTATAAACTGAACACATTCAAATCAAGCATCAATATCTTTTTTTAAAACCGCAGTAAAATTACAACAAAGATGAAAATAAATAGCAGAAAATGGAGGTAGAGATAAAAGATATAAATGATGCCTAGTTTGAGGGGACATAGTAGCACTATATATTAGATGAAATGTATTAGATCTGAATATCTGATTATATAATATATAATATAGTTAGATAATATTTTATGTAATTAACTTTATCATACTTAGTAGCTATGATTACACTAAGCTCTCTTTGTAATTATAATCAACGTGGTTTTATAAATAGTTAGTCAATACTACACAATGTTTTATGGGACGATATTCCTACATGTTAACTAACTCTTACAAACATTGTCATATTTTATGATTAATTTTGAAGTAGTTTGGTTATTTTATGTAAGGCCAACTCTTTACAAAAGATTACTATAAGTGATGTTACTTTAAATTTACAAATCACTTCTATCTTGTTTAGTGATCCATGTATCGTTCTTCATGTTTTTTTTTTATGTTTCGAGATTTGGTATAGTTGGATTTAACTAAATTTACGTCATCCAGTTCTCAATATTAGACTAACCTGTAAAACCAGTAAAATTGTTAGTTAAATCATATATCCAGTTTTTAACATTGATTGTGACATATTTATGTTTTTATTATTATTAGTGAAAGCTCAGTTTTTAATAAACTTTGGAACACATGTGACATGTTATAATAGTTATTATTATTAAAATAAAAAACTTAATTTCACCATTTTTTATTATTATTTCTCCGGCCCCCTTTTGTCACAAAACTTCATAGGATTCCTTGATGGTTCCATTCATTGCCGTCACAATTTGACATATGCTTTAACGTGATTTTAGCAACGGACATATTAATATCCAAGTATTTCATCGTGCCTATAACATAGGTATAATTAGTTTGTTGAACAAATCACTTATGTATTTACTATAATTTTATACCCTTCAGGTAAAAGTACAAAAAAATTAGAGGTTTTTAGATTTGTTATACAAAAATATAGAAACAAAGCTCTACAACGTATCTGATTCAACTTCTGTATAAAACTTTATTTGGTTTTGCAAATAATAATATAGATTCAATTCTAACTTGCATTTTATTTTAATGAGTTATGTTGCTATCGAATGTTGATATTAAACTATTTATTAACTATTTCTTTATTCTTGTTTGTACAAAAAAACAAACCGAACTGAACGAAGTCTTTTTCGTTTTTCTTGTTCACAACACATAAACGAATGAAAATTCTTGTTTGTTCATTGTGGAATTCAACTTGCTCGTATTCGTTTGTGCTCGTCAGTTAAGAAACTCATAAATGGTTCACAAAAACAAACAAACATAAACGTTTTATACTACTTTAAACAATAAAAAATCAACATTGTTAATTTCAAACATTAGAAATAACCACATTAAATAGATATAGAGTTAAGAATTTTGATATTAAAATCATTCCCAAAATAACGTCTCACAACTCAAGTATAAGTTTCAAATGAATTAAGTTTTAACGAGATGTAAGTCTTATTTTTTTTTCGTTCAAGAACAGATAAATGAACGAAAATTCTTGTTTGTTCATTGTGTAATCCGACTTGTTTATATTCATTTGTGCTCGTCTGTTAAGAAACTCGTGAACGGTTCACGAAAAAAAACGAACATAAACGAACGTACACGATTGCCAATGAACATATACTACCTTAAATAGATATAGACTTAAGCATTTGATATAAAAATCATTCCCAAAATAACGTCTAAACAAATGACTAAGTTTAACGAGATATAAACTTTAACCAACTAAGGTCTCTAATTTTTTTGTTAGAGTAATAAGATATATATTAAAAACTATAAATGTAAAAATCTTTAATAAACAATCATAAATAAAAAAACATAAACAAACGTGAACGAACAAACATATTACTGAACGTTACGAACTAACTGAACCAAAGCCACCTCTGTCATTGTTCTTTTACTTAATTAATATAATTTGTTTATATTGGTTCATTATTAAACGTAAGAATGCACCGACTTTGTTTGTTTACCATCTTAATAGTTGAAAAAATAAAAAAATTAAGGGTTCTTAAAAATGAAAACATAGTCATTACGGGAGAAATAAGGAATTGGTAAACTCCTAAGCGTAAATTTAGGCTTTTTGCAATGATATAGGAGGTGAAAAAGACGGATGGACCCACAAAGTTTTGAAGAAGTAACATGGGTGGGAAGGTTTCATTGTGTCCTCTTCTGGTCCAATGGACTTGCATTTAAATGGTAGGTCATAGCGTTTATTATTTATCGGGGTATCCCAATTTATTTTATCATTTCTATATTTTTTTATACATACATATAAATACGCGAAGAGATAGAGACAATAGGGTGTCTCAATAACATAAATGAGTGTTTGTATAACCCAACCCTTATTAGTTTCATCTTCACATCAACCGAACTTGCAAAAAATATTTCTTACTACATCAACAAATATGTTTTGTATAAATCACTTTCTTTTTTCGCTTACCAAATATATTTTATCTATACTAATATATAATACATATTATAATAATAATATGGTAATTTTATTTAAATGTAAGACAACAATACAACATTTTAAACATAGAGTAAAAGTATTTTATCTAATAGTTTCACTTTGCTCCCATTTAATTAACTTCTTTTAATTATTGTATTATTTACTACACATTACTAATACATTATTTAATAATATATGATATTATTTATTCACTTCATTAAATTTTATTTTATTTATAATTATATTAATTGACATTTAACTTTATAGTTACTAATCATATCTTTATAACTAAATACTACTTAAATTAATTATTTGCATTTAAATACTTATATCTATACTACTATATAATACATCTCCTTAAATAGAGATGTAATTTTGACAAGCATACAAGTTTTAAAGCAACATATATAAAAGAGTGCAAGACATTTAAAAGGGGTAAATAGAGAATTGATTAATATTTTAAGACACTTTATGGACAATATGGTAAATTTATCCATTAATTTTATATACCTTGATATTTTTATATTTACTAATTATATTTTTATAACTAAATACTATTTAAATTAAGTATTATTTTATTTAAATATTTAAGTATATAACTTATATATATCTTCATATTTATAATAGCTATAATACTAATATCTTTCTAGGGGGCATATTGTGAGTTTAATAATTTTAATATTTATAATAGAAATGAAATAATGATAGAATGATAATTTTACATATGAATTAAGACACTCATATGAAAAGTCATGATTAAATTTTAAAAAATTAACCATTTTATTCAATTTATGTCCTTACAATAAAGTATAGCATATGATGTTTATAATACAAATGCTAAAGCATATACATGTGGCCAAACAAAATCGTCATTTACTTTTAGTGGCGTTCATTCATTACGATTGAGCACTAATTCATCTTCCCTTGCCGGTTGTTAACCGCCTTTACTTTCAATATGTCATTGTTTTCTTTTATTAATCTTTTCAATAATTATATTTTGATTTTCTAATTTACGTCATAACGTACCGAGCCGATACTGACTAAAATCGAATTCCCAATAAAATAACGCAACAGCCGTTCACCGCAACGTAAGGGCATTTTCACTAGTATCTTATAAAATATAAAGAATGATTTAGTTCAAAACTCTAAATACCATGATAACTTAAATAAACGAGTGAATTGCCTTTTTCCTTCCTGTGGCTTGGACAATGCCATTTTCATCCAAAAATATTTTTTCTTGCATTTGGGCTCCTCAAGGTTTGGAAAATATTGTCATTTTCATCCAAAAATAGTAGCTCCATTGTTTTAAAATGTTAAATATTCAGGGTTAAAAAGATGCTTACGTAAATTTTTATATAAAAATGTAATCCTAATTTATGTTTTACGTGTTGCTAATAAAAATTTTTACCATGAAATTCATGTTTTTGGATGAAAATGGTAATTATTTCAAACCTTGGGGAGACAAATGCAAAAAAAAAACTTTTTGGATGAAAATGACAAATATAAACAAACCACAGGGAGGAAAACGACAATTCACTCTAAATAATAATACGAGCCATTTAATCATTTGATTAATGGGCTAGTAGTGTAACGCCCCTGCTCCAACGTGGAACAAAAGGTCACGTCAAATGTTAGCAGAATATTTTAAGTTCAAAGAATACTTATATTACGATAGTTAAATTAAAACATCAACTTATAAAGTCTAACCCACCAAAGTATATACTAAATCAAAAATTCAAAGTCTTGTGAAATAAAAGAAATAAGTCTCCACACATGTGTTCCAAACTCCTACTAGCTCTCATCACAAAACCCCGATCAACCCTGATTACCTGCCGCGAAAAACAAGAAAGCGTCTGAGCTACAAGCTCGGTGAGCGGATGTAGATCACAATAGACAAAAAAATATTTATCGAATAATAATATCAGCGGATTAGAAAGGAAAATTAAAATTTTGAATTTAGAAAACTTCCCCATCGATTTCCACCACATGCACCAGATTAAACAAAAAATAAAGGATAAAACAACAAAGGGTTAGGGTTATTGATATCGAGTAGCCTACAAATCAGATATTAAAAAATGCACATCCACATTGCCACATATCATATATCATAATCACAATGGCACATTGGTCGCGACTCAAGGGGTGATAATAATATGGCACTACACCAAGCGAATGCGAACTATACAAATCATCAAAATCCTAGGATGCATTCATATGCCTCCCAAATTATCCAAAGGCTCTCTCGCGAGCATAATACATGACAATGTGGAGACGCCATGAACTGATCAAATCGTCATGGATAGTGTCAAGCCGTCGGTAGCCACAATGACAAGCCCATGGTACCTATATAGGTAGTTAACTCGGTATCCCTATCTACTGTCTATGAATATAGGGTTCTATGACCGCATGAAAGAAAATAAAATCCAACCTCCATCAAAAGTATGTTCATCATGCATAATGATCTTAAACTGAATGGAATCAAATAATGGTACACAAACGATATATCATATAAACATATTTTTCTCAATGGTTTCAATATAGCTCAATAGCACACATAAGAGTAGCTCAACAAAAATAAGCGGATCATACGGGAAAGTTTTAGATCAGCGGAGTGATTTCAAAAGTAGCATAAGTTTTAGTTAAACACATAAAAAGATTAGCACAGAACATCCGTACATGAATCGGTGTCTGATGATGCCTCAAAGTTCCACCGACAAGCTTACTAATCTACTACAAGTAATTCGTGCTCTAAAATCAGAATTATCTCATATCAATCCTATTCCTCATCCTCTAAAATCCCAACCCCATTAATAATAATAATTATTTAGTATGGTAGATCTTAACATTATGATTGTTACTGTTGGTTACTTTAAATAAAATAATATATTGAAATTATGGGGTTAATTGGATTTAAAACACAAAATACTAAGCTACCTCAACCGGTACAAATTCATATATTTATTAATTATTTTCCTTAGGGATTTTATAACTTAAGAAACATACTCTCATATAAATTTATTTATTTAGTTTGGTTAAAAGTATGTACAGGAGTTGAAAATTTGTTTCTACATGTGCTTTAAACAAACACTTTCTACACAGGTGATTTACCAAATTCGATCAGGTTGCTTTTAGTGAAAACAATTTGTTTTTGATCTAATATTTTGACTTGGTACATTGTGGATTTTAAGGAAGGTTTTGTATTTTTGAGACCAACAGGTTGAAGCATGAATAAAACCAACACTATTATGAAAGCAAATAAGAGGAGAGGAAAAGAACAGAAGGTATAGAAGGCATTATTTTAAGTAGTAACTATAACCTTAAGGTTAACGAGGATGCTTAGCATTATATTGTACTTTAAAACTTAAGGACCTACGGATCTTAATCCATTTATTATGAATTCAGGAAGTGCTCGGAATAATTAAAACAATAAAACATGATCTTCAATTAGTCGATATGGTTCATAAGAAAAATAATACAGGAGTTGTGAAATTTAAAATGGGTAAGCATTAACAAAAGCACAACAACAATAAACATTCTTAGACTTTTCTTTTTCAATTTCAATGATGATAATCTTAATTCATGTGTTAAATTAACTTTTAACTTCTTTGACTTTGGCATGGGTAACTCAAAAAAAAAGAATTTGACTGTACGAACAAGAAAAAGAAAAATAATAAGAAAGTGACAGTAGGTAGGAAGCACTTGTATTGTTTAAGATTAACAAGAATGACATCATAAATTGGTTCGAGCTTAGAAAATCACATGCCTTAATTAATTTGTGAAGTATCTAAAGTAATTTAACAGAAGATGTTTCAATTAATTGATTGTCGAATTCTTCGCAACTACAATGCTAGTCACAATCGCCCTTTTAAGTCATGACAGAAAGTGTGTTTATGGCAGAGACGTGATGGCTAAATTGGTTGCTGGAACCTGCAAATCTACTGATGTGTAATGAACAAAGCAGGGTTCGATGATTTACCTCAAATACGCGATCAATAGTTAGATCTGGGCGACTTCAAATCGAGAGTTTACAGCCTGCGATCTGCTAGTGTTCTACAACGATTCCTAAGAAGTAGCGAGATCAAATCAGAGGTGATGAGAAGGAATGCTTGTGAGGGATTTGTGTGAGATTGAATTTCGATTTGGGATCCAGTTATTTGGGTTTAAAGATTGAAGTTGCCAAATCTTTGCTGATGTTAGTGGGTGTTTGAGAAATTTACTTTTTAACCAACTTTTGACTTATTAACTTTTAAAAAATCAATAAGTTAATAACTATATTTGGGAAACACAAAAGAAAAAGTTAATAAGTCAATTTTAAATGATTAATAAGTTGATTTCGAAAAGTTGATAAGAGTTACTTTTGAAAATACTTCTTAAAAGTAACTTTTAGAGAAAATAAGTAATCCCAAACACCCCTTTAGTTGGGTAGAGATAAGGGAGAAAAACAAAATTTAAGGATGAGGAGATTAGTTCAAAGAAAATTACATCTTTCCTTCCTTTCATTTTGTATATTATTATTATTCAATTTGAAGTTATATAATTATTAGTATTTAGGTTTTTAGTCTTGTTTATTTATTTATTCTTTCAATTATCCAATTTGGGTTATTTCACCTCTACCTGGTTAATTTAATTTCATCCCTGAAATTATAATCTGAACCGACTTCCTATGAACACATGCGAATGATGGAGCTCAAGGGGTTTTCTTAACATCTAACTTACTATCTAAAATGGTTATGAAACGCTAATACTATGATATATTATTTAAAACTACAATGACAGGTTATTATAAGTAGTAAAGTAGACAAAGGGAAAAATAATAATTAGAAAGACTAAAGAAAAAAAAATCTGAAAACATCATATCTATCTAATGAGCATGTTAATCAGATCATTTTATCAAACGCATGACACTTCTCTCACAAAAATAAGAAATAACAGCTCTGTTGACGTTAAATGCTATCTCTCTCGAATGATGACACCTCGACTCGAACAATAGACAACACACCCACTAGATCGCCCGTAGACTATCATCCTCCTTTGTCATCCTTGGTAGACCTTCAAACCTTAGTCGTAGCTTCACAATGTAAGGGAATGAGTGGAATCAATTCTGGTTCCAATAAGGTTTTTAGTTGTTATAGAAAAAAAAGATATAGGTTTGGCATTTATGTAAAGCTAGTCTTGTGTGATTTTATATAAAGTGGTATCTATGCATCTATTACCTCATTGAAAACTCCTAATTTGAAATTTTATCTACTTTTACTTTTTGCTGTATGATATTGAATGTTCTTTTGGATATATTCTTTTAAAATTTTTTGAAGTTACTTGAAATCTTTTAGATTTGTTATTTAGAGAATGTTTTATAAGATATGTTATCTGGGTTTATTAAGTTATATGTTTTTAAGTATGTTTATTTGTGTATGTGAAGTTTCTTATCCAAGTCAATCCTCATGTTGTGAGCATGACCAAAAGCCCATCAACGTGTCATAGGATGATATGACATTAATCATGATGGTAAGTTGACATCACAACGTCTCAGTCAATAATATTTACGAACAATCAAGAACATTATGTTAAATCTGAATGCACGTATGAGATAATCATATAAAAATTTAGATAAAGTCTTACGTATTATGAATGGGTGGTTTGATTTGTTCACGTCTATTTATAATATATGGATGTATGAGCTTGTTACTTTATATCAACCTTGGTAATTAGTCAATTGAATCATTTGGACTTTGGTATACCATATGACATATTTTAAATTTAATTTAATATTTGATATCTATTGTTTTATATTAAACTAGGTTTTAACCCGCCGCGCGTTGCCGCGGCATTTGCGGCATGATAAAGTATAGAAATACGATCAGTCGACTTGTTCTACGTCAAAACATAGAGTAACTTGAATTTTTACCATTGAATGATAACGTGTTATATTTGACCCAACTATTTTCAAAACACATTTATGTCAAAACGTAAAGTAACTCAAAACATACTTAAAAACACGTGTATTGACGTCGTATCTCGTATGCAATGTGATAGAATATATATTATGAAAACGCCCGACTCTTTTATGAGTTAAATTTACATCGAAACATATCTTATATTGTCGAATGAAACATATTATATTTAACCCAACTCGTTCCCCAACTAAAATTTGTGTCGGAACTTCTTTATAGCGTCAATTGAAAGATATTATATTTGACCCAATGCGTTTTTGCAAACAATAAACAAATAAAAATACAATAATAATTGTTCAATTCAGTTTCCAAATTAACATATATATAATAGAAAAAATTGCAAAAATAGTCCCTGTAGTTTGATCATATTGCAAGTTTGGTCCCCATATTTTAAAACTTGCAAATTTAGTCCAAACATTTGAAAGTTTGTTGCAAATTTAGTCCCTAGTGTCCATTAGTTTTTAACGATCTGGGGACTAAATATGCAATATGGTCAAACCATAGGGACTAATTGTGCAATTTTCTCCAAAAATTAAACTAAAAAAATCAAATAAAAATTAAAAAATTAAAATTAAAATTTAAAATATTTAAATAAACTTTAATAAAAAAATAAATAATCGTTAAAAATAGAATAAAGGTTAAAGAATCAAACCAAATTTCAAAAGTAAATAAAAGTACAAATAAAATGCATATAAAAATAAAAAAAGGAGAAAATGAGAAGTATGCTTAAAATTTTATTTTTTATAATTATTTTTGATGAAGTTCATATGTGATGTTTAAATCAAAGAATCCAAAAACCTTGTGAAAGTATAATTCAAAAAACGAAAAGTGATATCGAACAGTTTTTATTATTATTTTTAACTTAAATATGATTTTTTCAATATTTATTTTGAATTTAATAAATGTTTATTCCGTTGTATTTTAATTTTTGTTTGGTTTTTATTTAATTTTTTTACTTTAATCGCATACTTCTTTTTCAATACTTCTCGATTTCTCTTTTTACATGTATTTTATTTTTACTTTTATTTAGTTTTGAATTTGATATGATTTTTTAACTTTTATTTTATATTTTTTTAAAAATTATTAAAATTTTTTATTGATGTTTATTTGAATTTCTTATGTTTGATTAAAATTTCTTTTAGATTTTATTTGATTTCATTTTTTTTTAATTTTTAGAGCAAATTGCACAATTAGTCCATATGGTTTGATCATATTGCATATTTAGTCCTCAGATCGTTAAAAACTAACGACACTAACGGCGGGGACCAAATTTGCAACAAACTTTCAAATGTTTGGATTAAATTTGCAATTTTTAAAATCTGGTTGTTCCTACGGTGTGAAAGCCTATTTTTATAATTTTCTCTATATAATATCATATCATATCATATTATTATATTATTAATTATTAATTTAACTCAACACAAAGAAAAAAAAAAGAAAAAAGCGCTACAATTGAGTTTCGAACCGTGAACCCTATTTCCAAATCAAAGGCTCATACCTTTGAGTCATTCTATCAACTTTTGTTTTTTAAAATTAAACTAACTGATAATAAAAAAATAATATATATACTGTAGAAACCGACATAGTAGATTAATATATATTATAATGACTTTTGCATTACAAATCATTTCTCCAAAACAATAACACCCACATTTTTGTAAAAGCATCTTTGGTAGTTAAAATATCATTTATATGTCACATAGGTAAAAACATTTTATTAAGACCTTTTCTAAATCAAATGTAGTAGTTAATAATGCTTGTAAGCCCTTATTGATAGAATAATATAGGAAAATTTGTGTTTGGTGTCCCTTAAGGGCTTGGAGCCCTATAAGTTTGGAGCTTTTTTTAAATTATCTTATAATGGTGTTTGGAGTATAACTTATGTCCATATCATCATGTTTGGAGCTCCACTACGTCTAGTCTTAATACTATTTTCTTTATATGAAACAATGGTTACAAAATAGTCTTAACCTTTTCATTTTTAACCGTTCTATAAATAATAACAGTAGTTTCAGATACCCTTGAACTTTATAACAGTGGTATTAAACATCCAAAGTGAGGTTGGGTACTTGGATATAGGCACAAAGCATCAAGAGATAACTTTGTTTGATAATGGGTTGAACAAATATACGATATTCGATCGACTTAAAATGTACCGAGGATCACTTATAATCTTGACCCTTTCTTTAATGGTTAAATACTCCAAAACATTAATGTAAGCAGTAAAAGCATAAAGCTAGATGGCATGATACAAGATCAATTGTAGGATGGAAGGAGTACAATAAGCAATTGGCATGTTACAAATGAGTGTTAGATATAAGATATGAAGAATTGCATGTATTTTACTCTAAATTTAATAAATTACATGTTTTTTTGAAATGCAAGTTTTTAACGCATAATGTATAATGTTCTTTAAGCATGACTATAAATATATAATTTTACAAATTAAAAATGAAATATATGAAATTACTTATTAATATTTGACAAGATAATAAGGAACCTGCAAATTAGATTTATACATGTAACATGACAAAGCTAAAAAATGTTATTTCATAACAAAATATAAACTGCGATCATTGTGCATTAGATGGTGCTTAAAAATAAACTTGTAGGATACTTTAGTTTAATAAAATTTTAATTGAACGAAGTTAAATCATCGGATGGAGTTATTTTAAAAAAAGTGAAAAAAATAAGAAGGGAAAAAATGATTATTAACCATCAGATCTTCGATCCAAAGACTAAAAAAATTAAGTGGCATAATGGTATATAATTAAAATTTTAAATAATAAACCAATGGTATTTTGGTCTTAACCATATTTTCAAATCCACCATTTTCTTTAAACGCTCGTAACTTTTACAAAAAAAAAACTATTTTTATATTACACCATGAAACAAAATGTATTTTATCTTTGTAATGGGTATAATGTTGATATATAAAAACAAATTTTTTCACATTATTTCAGCTTATTGTGTAATATCAAGTTAATGTATAATATTGGTTAGATCATTGTGTCTAATGTTGATCATTGTGTTTTCTATTGTATTTTTCTAAAATAATTATTTTAGATAACACAATAATAAGAATGTAATTTTTTTACGTTTTCCAGTTCATTGTATGATATTAATCAGGTCATCGTGTAATTCTTGTCTATCAACTCATTGTATCTAATGTTGATCATTGAGTCTAGTGTTGGTCATTGTATCATTCATTATACCTAATGCTGATCATTGTGTCTGATGTTGACTATTATGTTATGCATTATGTTTTTTTCTAAAATGATGATTTCCAATAACACAATATTAAAAATATAACCTTTTTACGTTTTTAGTTTTTAAAAAAATATAAACTTCTTACATTTGCAGTTCATTGTGTAATCCTAATCAGGTAATTATGTAATCCTCGTCAATTAAGAATATTACATAATAACCTGATGAAATTACACAATGAGCTAAAAAAGTAATTTTTTTTATATCAACACTATACGCATGTTAAAGATTAGAAAATGCTTGTTTTTATGATATAACTTTAAAAAAAATTAATTTTATGTGTAAAATTTAAGGGCTTTTAAATTTTTGGAACATGAGAAGAGGGAATATTACAAATTTTGCTTTCAACTTAATCTTGATAAAGAAATACACGTGTCAACATTCTAATCTATTTTACACTTATTAGTTTTCAAAAACTTCGTATTTGAATATTTCTCTCATTTATGAAATTTCTTATCATTACAACTACAAGAAAAATAATTGTCAAAACTTTAAGATGATAACAAGTTGAAGAGTGTATATGGAGGGAAAATTCTTCATTCACGGAAAAAGTAAATAATATAGAGTTATATAAGAGGAAAGGAACTAAACAACGATATACAATTCTAACCCGTTAACATACGATAAATCATGAGTAAATTTAAGGTTTTCACCATGCAAATCACCTTTTCGCCTAGTCCGAACGATAAACAAACATACACATCCAATCATACTTCAAATCTATGTCATGTCTATCATAGGACTCGAAATGTTGAAATATATAAATATTCAATTCAATGAAAAACATATTATCACCTAGTATTTTTATTTTAATGATTTTATTATTTGTTTTGCATGTTTTTTGTATTTGGGCTGGTGAGTTTGTGAGTGCTTGAAGAAAAAGTTGGGCTTGTTGTAGTTTGGAGGTGTAGCTTTGGATCATTGGATGTATATTGTCACTGGGCTTTTCTTGTTGTAGGGTGCGTATCGGTTCGTGTTAGTTATCAAATACATTATAATCGGTTTTCTTTAGGGCGTGTTGTTCTTCTTTGTTATCACAAGAACTTCCATATCAACAACAATTTGTCATCATCACAAAACATTTGCTACTGCAAACTGAGCAAGTTTTTGTTTGTTGATTTACACTTAAGGATGACGAGTTTAGCTATCTCATTTCTCATTGTAACTTCTCACAAATTCAAGCACAATTTTTCTTTGTTAGATTAGTTTTTGAGTGATTTTAATTTATTGCCTTGTATCAAATTATCATGTTGATAATTTAAAGTCTGTTTCAACATAATTTTCATCTTCATTTCTTCATATTTTGGTTTGTGTTTTTGACTGATTCTAGATGAAACAATTTTGGTTTGGGATTAATAAAGTTTGATTTATCATTTTCTTGACATGAACCCTCAACCAAGGAGGGACATTGCCATATATGTAATAGATGTCATTAAACTACAAGTTTCTTGATGCGTTTTGATCTAGTGACATCTGATGTTTATCTTATCAAATTTTTGCGAGTTTGAGACCCACGAAACCAACAAAAGACATACTTTAAGGGTAGACTTATGGTAAAGAAGTTGTCCTGGGGTCTCCCATTTTTCTAGACTGTCACATCAACGTCACATCAATTTCTTTTTACTTTTCTAAATTTATATCTCGTTTTGTAAAGTTTCATCCTATTTCCTTTTCTTCCTCCACGTATTCCATATGTCATTTGGAGGTGGTATGGTGCAACCTCCATCCCACAAAACCATCCGGTTAAAAGTTAAAACCGGGACAGAAATGCTAACGCTCCCACACAAGACCAGAAGTTCCTCACATTTTCCCGGTTTCGACTCCGTGTGTCCTCAGCACAATGCGTTTTTTTTTAAAACAAAAATGGCCCCCACTCTTATCTCATATAAGATAATTTAATTTTCAAACACGAGTAAAGATTCGAACCATAGTATGATAGTTTAACTTATCCGAAAGAGCAGATATTATCGCTAACGATTTTTATCAGGTAATCGGGTCATCAATATCAAGTCGGTTAGATACTCTTTATTTATAATAAAAAATCTACCTTAATCCTAAAGAAATCAATCGTCATCATCATCATCATCATCATCTTCTTCATCTTCTTCATCAACACCCAACAGTAACCCTCACACACAGACCGAATCATGGGTGGTGGAGTCACCATGCGAGCCGCCGCGAAGGTCGCCGGAATGGGTGTTTTCAAAGGCACCCTCTCCGGCGGCGAAAGCCCCGTCGTTTCCGCCGCTCGTCAAGCCACTCGTTCCGTCGCATCCGTCGTTTCATCTTCTTCAGATGATCTGAAATTGACGATTGTTGGTGGCGATTGCAACAACAATTCGTCGGTAGAGAAGGCGTATGATGATGATTGGGAGTTTGCTGGTGGTGAAGATGAGCTGTTTATGGAAGCTGGAGAGCCGATGCCGAGGCTGGTGTTTGGTGGTGCTCCGAGTATGCAAGAGGCGAAACAAGCGACTTCTGATTTGAATTATGCGCTTGAGAAGTAAGTTGATTTGGGGGTTTTTGTATTGTTGTGTGAAATGTTTGTTTAATCTTGATTTAGGGATTTTGATGGCCCACATACTGTTTATACTACCTGTGCTTTTGACTTTGGGTGATTTCTTATTAGGGTTTGATTCCTTTAGTGAATTCAAAAAGGGTGTGTTTGGTTGTATGGGATTGTTTATCTTTCAAATATCAAACTGTTCACAAAATAGGTAGCTTATTTTACAGATATGAAGTTCTACAGAAACGCTAAACACCACCCTAATGATGTTTATTTGAATCGACTGCGTTAGCGATGAGTTTTTGATCATTGGTTTGATCAAAAGATTTGATTTTTATAGACTTGTTGTTGATATTAGATGGAGAAAGTCATGAAAGTAGCTGTTTTGCGGCATTTGTTATACGGGTATACCTTTATAATCATGAAAGTAGCCATTGTTGTAGGTGATTCCATTGTCATTGAGGTGCTGTTTTACTTGCATACAACTCTCTGTCGTTAATGAAGACTTAAGTGCATGTTCCATGCGACTAGTACTTGTATCATCCTTTCACTTGTGTAGAAAGGAAGGTTTTCGTGTATCACGCACATCACTTAGATGTGTTGTTGACATCAATATGTTTAAGTGATCAAGAATGGAAAGCGAGTCAAGATTGCTAGACGTTGAATATATGTCAAATTGTCAATTAATTACCACTAAAGAGATGGTTTCTGTATGTACGGTAGTGAAAGGGTAATACATGAGTATTGATCACGTGGAACATGCATTTACATATGAATTAATGGGCTTAATGTATGATATGCGAGTCAAGTTAACTACGTGACATTTGGGACATGTGTGTCATGTTAATAGATGTGATTTTTCTCTAACATGACTGTAAAGGTAATACACACCCATGAAAATGGCTAGTGTGTGTTTTTCATTTACAAAAACTTTGGTTAAACCACATCATATGTTGTTTTTTTGTTTGAAATGGGTTTTTACTTTCTGATCAAAAGTTTTGGTAACTATTGAAGCCAAACACAAGTTTTTTATATCATTTATATGCCATGAGAAGCTTGATGTTGAACACTATCATGTGAACTGGGGATCAGTCAAAATACATGTAAATTAGTAGATCATGTTCGTTTTTAAAATCACCCAATACCATATTTTATGTTTGTTTATTTCAGGACTTATCTGCTTCCAAACGCTACCAATGGACAAACGTTATCAGATTCAGAATCCACGGTGACTAAACCATGTCTCGTTAGCGAAACAGTGGTTGCTCCCTTACCATCAAAGCATGCAATTCAAGCTTTTAGGCTTCTTAACGAGAACCCTAAAGCTCAGGTATGTTTCTTTCTTCTTTGGGTTTCTAATGCGCCCTAATGGAAGCAAATCACAAATTAAATTTTTGCACGTTGAGTGGAAAATTAATCTGTTTTTGCTTCGGTTTGTTCTGCCTTAATGACATTTAATGTTTCGGTTTTACAAGAATGTTGTTGCTTCAATCGCTTCTGATCCAAACGTGTGGAATGCTGTTCTGCAAAACCCTGATCTCGTGGACTTTCTGCAGACCCATAAAACCGGTCAGCAACTGTCCTGTTTTCTTAACCTTTTCTTCATTCCCCTCCATTTCATCACTCGGTAATCATATTTTTGCAGATGTTGTTTTCCCAGAAACGGATTCAAGTGCAAATGATTCATCTGATGAGGCCTCGGAAGCAACAAGTGAATCCAAATCTGCACCTGGAAAAGGGTTTATGGATTATATGGAGGACATCAAACAGAAAATTACTGTTACAGTGGTTGATATGATGAACAGTTTGTCTGATACTTTCCAGTCCCTTTTTGGTGGCTCACCGAAAGACGGGGTTACAGTGAACCCAGATGGAACTGCGGGCATGTCTTTAGAGCAAACCGCCATTGGAGCTAGTCTTATGGGACTGGTGATCATGGTCATCGGTGTGGTTGTTCTTAAACGCTCGTAACTTGTCGATTCTGCTAATAAAGCTGTAACTCCTATGAATGCAAATATCTAGTTTGCTTGAATCTTGTAATGACATTTGAACAATCGTTGCTTTATGTTTCCTATGTTTTTGCCCGTTTTTCTCTAGAAGATTGTTATTTTCGTTATCATGTTTGTTTGTTTTGCAACCGCTAGAAAGAAAAAAAAAACATCACCAATACAATATTTATACGACTAACACAACAGATAACCAAATACAAGAAAAAAAGCTAGATGAGCCCTAGTGACGTGCGATGTTGGGCGCCACTTGATTTCTCTAGTGGCGTCCGAACAAGTTTTGCAAAGTGTCGGAATGGGTGTCACTTTTTATGTTCTTATTGTAGGTATCTGCATCTTGTCATCCTAGAACCAAAATGGAGTGACAAAAGGTAGTTTAGAGTTCATTAATGTCTTCTTTTTTTTTAACAATTTTGGGGAGATTATATAGGAGTTAGTTAAAAGGGGCAAAAGAAGAGAAAAAGTGGAATGAGGGAGATGAAGGTCATGCCGTGGTAGCAGAGAAAACTGATGGAGGACGAGTGGCGATGTTGTCTGGGAAGAGTTATTGTTGGATGCAAACAATTAGTTGTCATAGAACGGTGAAGGTGAGAGGATGCAGTACGTTTGGAAGAGCTTGTGTTTTAGCAATGAAAGGCCATTTGGAAGATTGAAGAAGTCGTTTAATATCTATGAGAAGACTATTCGGGATATTGGAGGCGTCATGTTTTGACTCTAGGAGGCCCGAAGAGCTTGAAGCTTAATTTTTAGTTTATGAAAGTTGTATGTTGCTTGTTTATGGAAGTTATAGTTTCTAGTTTATGAAAGTTGTATGTTGCTTGTTTATAAAAGCTATAGTTGCTAGTTTATGGACGACTTATAGAGTGGCTCGTGTGTTCCTAGAAGAATCGTTTTGGTACTACTGATAATATAACTCAGAATTTAGATGATAAAAGGAGAATATGAGACTAATTGAACTCACTTCATATATATCTCATTCATAATACCACTTGATTGGATATATAGCATTACACAAAGACAGAAACAGTGTGCATAAGTGATACGCGTCGTTGCTATATATCAGATTTTTCAGTAGAATGATATAAAATAATTTCTTTAATTATTTGTATTACTCATGATTTTAATTACTGGTTGTTATGTTAAGAGTCTTAAAAAAGCATCTTACCTAGAGGTCAATAGTTCAAATCTTATAAATAACAAACAGTGAAGGAGATAAGAAACCGTTAAAAAAAGAAACTTTTAGTTATATTAGATGAGTAGTATTAGTTCTTTACATATATATTATTGTGCCCTTTTGGTCATGAGTGTCCCTTCAACTATCTAAAGTCATAGTTGAAGATTATAACAAGACTTCAAGAGCATATTCTTGTGAACTTTACAAATAAGATAAAAGTAGAGGAGATTTTTTAAACTTTACAAATTACATTACAGTATAGTAGATGGGGCACTTTTGTTCTTCATGTACACTTCTATGTCCCTCCCCTGCAACTGCAAGCATAATTCATCTTTGTGTAAACATGTTCTACAAGGATACTATACAACATACATATACATGAGGATTTTCTATATAGCCAATGGGCTTGCATAATCCTCAGATTTAAGAACTCCTTTAAACCAGTTGACTGAAGACTTTGGGATCCTTGTCAAATTGTTCTTGTAGTCAACATAATAAAGTCCAAACCGGACAGTATACCCATAGTTCCATTCCCAGTTATCAAGTAACGACCACACGAAGTAGCCACGCACGTCACACCCATCTTCCCTGCAATTATAGAGTTTTTAGCTGATTTAATTCATACATTAGAAAATTAATTCGATTCATTCAAATGACTTCAGTGTTTGGGTACCTAATAGCAGCTGATAGGTTAGATAAATAGTCCCTGTGGTAGTTTATCCTCTTTTCATCTTGAAGTGCTTCCTCTAAATCTATATGAGCTTTATTCGGATCATCCATACCTGCATTATTTGAGCTTGATGTAAACTATTAGTATGTTAAATACTATAATAGTACAGTTTACGAGCAGTGTGTTTGACCCACTTTTTTTTGAGTTGTTCCTTTCTAGTTTTACCCATTTGACCCGTTGGATAAATGTAATCTGATTTGTACCATTCATAAGTAATGGAAGTCAAATTTACCATTTTCAGTGATGATCACTGGTGGGTTCCCATATTTTTCTTTGATGTATACTGCTAATTTTCGTATTCCCCATGGCACGATGCGTAACCAACTAGAAGCAGCCTGCAAATGATATCAACTCTTAGCATAAGTTTTTCTGTATGATTTCTCCATCAAGATTCAAGGTTTACTGACAAGCTGACTTACAGTTTCTCCAATGGATTCTCCATTTCTAGAAGCTGCATTACACAAACACAACCATTAATCAGTACCAAAGTTCTATTCTAACACAAAAATCTTTCTTTTTTCACTTTATTTGTCTTGGTTATGAACTATTACTTGATGTAATGACAGCAGAATCTGTGGAAGCATCTCGCAGTATAAATTTTCTGATACGGGTTCTGTCGTTTTTAGCATATAATGAGGTGTAATGATTGATGCCAACAAAGTCCAAGGATCCCACGATAAATTTTGAAACCTCGGGAGTGATTTCAGGTAGTCTGTCACCTACTTGTGTTTGCATAGAAAGAGGATAGTTTCCAAGCAGAAGAGGATCAAGAAACCTGATTCACTTTAATCTGCGTTACACAGTGAGGTTGGTCTTTTACCTTGAAAGTAACACTTTTACCATGTTTTTTAAATTTTATATATAATTACCAGCCAAGTCCAAAATCCATCGCTCGATTTGCAGCTTCTTGATCTTCATCAGAGTTGGAGAATGGTTCATACCATTTTATATCCAACGATATCCCAATTAGACCTCCTTGACTTTCCTGGAGAATGCAAATAGGGATTCTATAATTTTTCAAAAAAAGATCGAATGGACATTTTAACAATTTTTAAAATGAGCCTGCTGATTGACCCGCCGAAATTTTTGTCAATTCTTTCCAAATCTTTTTTATAGAGTGTATAATGAGAACTATCTTATTGAAAGAATATCTAATTTCTTTCAAATGTTTTTTTAAGGAGGTAAAAAACATTTGATTAACACTTTGGGTTACTTTCAACCCGTTTGAAGTTCAACCCTGCTTTTATAATTTACCCATTTGACCCGTATGAGTTGAAATGCTAACCCAAAATTTTCTGTTTCCAAGTAAATGAGTCAAAAAAGACACCATAATATACACCATAATAGATTTTCAAGATTGCTAAAGCGGGCTTAATATTTGACAGAAGAATTACCTTAAAATATTTTTGGTATCCATGATAAACAGCAGCATGAGACAACAGAATATTGTGTGCTACAATATACGGTTCATCAGACGATTTTCCCTTTTTACATAACAAATGGAAGAGAAAAGAGCATCTTCCTGGTGCTTGGATTCCATAATCATACCCTTGAATTGCAAATCCATGAGGCTCATTGAAGGTGATCCAATGCTTCACTCTATCCCCAAATGCCTCAAAACATTTAAAAGCATAACGCTTAAAATCCTCTCTACAAAACAAAAAATATATTTTGAAAACCAACTTCCAGTATATACTGGATACCTAGGTAAACAAATACTCGATTTCCTTACATTATTCGAGTGTTCAACCATCCATCATATTCATCTTCCAGCATTTGTGGAAGATCCCAATGATACAAAGTTGCATAGGGCTGAATTCCTGATAAATATACATACCTTTATCTGTATCAGATTCTAAATACGCATTTTATATTTGTACAAATTGCAAAACAAGAATTCACCTTTCTCAAGTAAAGAATCAATGAGATTGTTATAGTATTCGATCCCTTGTGGATTCGGTTCTCCAGTTCCATCTGTTAGAATCAAATCACATTTTAGTTCATCTGTCAGTTTCAAAGAAAATTACATTACACCATATGATTTCTTAAAGTGATCAATAACTTTACTTGGAAATATTCTTGACCATGATATCGAGAATCTGTAAGCATCCATTCCCAAATCCTTCATCAATTCAATATCCGTCTGATCACAACAAAAACAGTAAATTCAAGGTCGCTTGCATACACAGTCAAGTCAAGAATCAGAATCTTGAATTCTAAAAAACAAACCTTGAATCGATGATATTGATCCACAGCTTGATCCGCATTGCTAAAATCCAATATCCTCCCTATTAGAACAATCATCAACATCACATTCAAGTAATTAACAATCATCACTAGATTCAAACACTCGTTCAATTGCATGTCGAAAAATTCAAAATTGGGAACAAATGAACTCAAATCAACTACCGGGTATCCTCGAAAACGTATCCCAGATGCTATCGCCTTTATTTCCTTCATCAACTGCCCCTTCAAACTGCAATTAACAAACAATCGAACAACCCCACATGATCATCTACCGAATGCACACAAGGTGTTCGATCAAATGCCTGAAAGAGGTTTAATCAAGAAACACGAACCTGATAAGCAGAAGAAGCAGTTCCGAATGTGAATCCGTGTGGGAAATCAGCTCTGCTTGTGGATTCAGATCGCAAGAACATAGATGTGATGAAGAACAAGAAAGCAAGAAGAACAATCGGCTTCATGAATCTGAAGTTTGAAGATTGTTTTGGCGGTGAAGGGGTAAACATGTGGTGGTGTTTATAGAGGTTATATAAGAAGAATAAATGGGGTTGAATGTGAAATAAAATAATGTGAGAAGATGATAGAGGTGACGCATCCGATAAGCAAGAATGATAGATAATGAAAAAAATCTTTATAATAATAGAATTAGTATACTATAACCTTATCATCCATTAATCATGTGTGGATGAAAATAAAATGTATTAAATTTTTAGCTTTTAACCTCATCTTATTATGTTAGTTTATGTTAGTTTAGCTTGTAGTTAAGTTATTACGGTTTTATACTTGAAATGAATTTTTGTTAATAATCGATAGAGGGCATCGGTTTAGTTTTCAATTTATTGCATCACCGCTTCATTAGGGTATGGGTCTGGTTTTCATTTATTTGAAGTGCAAGACATATTTAATCTATTTCATCAATTTTAATGAAACCTTGATGTTAATGGTGTATCGTGGTATAACATTATTTCACTACGTTATAACGATGTGATGTATGATAATTCATCTTCCGGTTGACCTTGAGGGTTCGAGTGATGAGTCGTGAGTTGACTCATTTAACTAGCTTAATTTTTAATTTAAATAAAAAATATGTCTTACGTGATTTACAATATTTAAAGGAGAAAAGAGCATCAGGTTTCATATACTAGACGTAGTTACTTTATATTTTTATATACATCTATATTTAATATTTTAGATTTGTAATTCTAAAATTTTAATATGTAGAAAGACAAAAAATTATGTAAACAAATTGTACTTATGTTGACTTATGAAACTTCTTTCATGTTCTGGCTTATGCGTGTGACTCTAATACAGATCTAACTAGAAACTAAAATCAGTTCATAAGGGAAGAACTGAAGGAACAAATATAATACTAGGTAAAAAAACACCCTAATTTATTAGTTGAAAAACCTTAAATATATTAAAATCTAAAAAATAAATATGAAACTAAACAAAATAAAAAGTAAATTACTATTTTCGTCCCTGAGGTTTGACAAAAATCATGGGTTCAGTTCAATAATTCATTTATTACACTAACGGTACAATAGTTTCAAGTTTTGTTTCAATTTCAGCCAAGTTACTAACACTGTTATAATATTTCTGTTAAGTTGGTGTAAATTTACAATATTACCCTTATGATAAAATATAAAATAATAAAAAAAAATCTTTATCAAATACTATCATCTTCATCATTTTGTCATCTTCATCATATAAAACCTAAACCATATCTCATCCACCACCACTACTACCACTACCACCACCACCATTATCATTCCTAACAAGTCCACCACCACCACCCACCACCACCACCACCACCACCACCATAATCATACCCAACAAGATCACCATGCTCCCCCCACTCCCAACCCATCTCTCTTTCTCTCTCATCAAGAAATCAAGAAAGATCGGCCGCCACCCCAACCCCTGGGCTACCTCCGACCATCATCGCCACCTCCACCTCCAGGCCACTCCGATCCCCACCTCGTGTCGCCACTCCGGCTTCCACCCCTTCTTTCTCTTTCTACCACCAGATCGGCAGATCCCCCTTCCACCACTCTAATTTGGCAACACCACCACCAGATCCGCCCCATCACCGACAGTTTGAGATGGTTTGTGGCAGGAGTTGGTGGTGGCCGGCGGATTTGGATAGTGGTGGTGAGCGATGGTTATGGTTATGGTCACCGGAGGTGACGGTGGTCTAGGTGGTGATGGTGCACGATGGTGGTGGATGTGGTCACTGGAGCTGACGTTGGTCTAGGGGTGCACACATCTTGTTTGTGTGAGAGAGAGAGAGAGAAGAGAGAAGATAAAGAGAAAGAGAGATGAGGGAAATGGGTTGGGTGGGGACGGGGATGGGTTTTTATTAAATTAAGGGGTAAAAATGTCTTTTTACATAATTTAACAGAATAAACACCAACGGTGTTAACACCTTGGGTGAAATTGAAACAAACATTAAAACTATTGAACCGTCAGTATAATAAATGAACTATTGGATAAAATGGGTTTTTTTTCTAAAAATGAAAAACACTCGTTTTCTCACACGCAAAATTCACATTCATTAGAGGAAAACCACAAGCAACCACTAGACACCAATGTCTGTAACCTTGGGCATCCATCGACACCATCATGACACCACCTACCAACACTATAGGGTCTTCAATTACATGTATCCACCATGGGCTTACATATCACCTATTCAATTTACTATAAACAGCATGAATAAAAAATCTATACATCGAATATTATATAAGTACTATCATTGGATTGCTTATTAAGTGCATGACAAAAGGTATGGGTGTTCATTTCGTTGCCATCGACTTCAATTTCTTCACCACCGTTAACTTTTGTTTTTGGAATGTTGTTGTGACAAGTTGTAATTTGTTGTTGGGGTATGTTGGCTACATAAATACCTTTTTTATGTTTGCATATCTTGTGTTTAAAACATATGATCAATAACATTACTAGTGACATGATTTTATAGGGATGTATATCACGAAAAAATATTATCAATAACACATTTAAATACGATTTAAATGTAAACATTTTAGTCTAGATTATAAGCATTGTTATTAAGTTCGAAATAATACATATGGAGTCCTAAATTATGATAGTTATATGATTTAACTACATAATAACATTTCACCTCACGATATGTCAAATGTAAATAGATTTTATTGAATGTAAGTCATTTTCACATTATTTACGTAAAGGTATACATTTACATATTTGGGATGAACGTATTGTGCTTTATGTATTATATGTAGAGATATAAAATATATACATGATACGGACAGCGGATACATATATAAAGGTTTATATAAGTGAGTCGGTACGAGTATTTTATCCACGTACCTAATTTATTCTTCGTGTATTTATATTGCTAGTACATAAATATGTTGGACGATTTTAACTTTTAAGACAAGAAAAACTAAGTTCTCTTTGTTTATTCAATTGACCACATTAAGGTACATGCACTTCATTATAATAAACATTGAAAGACGTTTATATATGGACATGCTTAATTTAAATGATTCTATATTCGCTTTTGTTTTGTTGCAAATCGATTACCTCATATGGCTTTTGGTTTCTCGGTTTATGAAATGAAGAAAATGGGATGAATAGTTTAATAAGGTGTTACTCCTAAGGTATTTAAGTTCCAATTGTTTATTTATTTATATTGCAAATAGATAAGGGTATGAGCACCTTTTTAACTCTTTTGACCTCATTATTATGTGGATTTTTAAACTTTAATTTGAGGTGTTTGAAATGCATAAATGATTGTTCAGTGTACAAGTTATATTATAAAGAAATAGTGTAAATTTAAAAGTAAGTTGTGCGTGAGTTTTTCGTTAGCAAAAACGAAGAGAGGATGTTTCTACTAATATATGTTGTCCATATGGAATGTAAAAGCACCAAAAATAGTTTCGTTTTATAACTTAATTGGGTTGTGTTAGACTCGTGAATAAAGACATGGTACACTGAATTTAGTATCAGGAGGTGTTGAAACATCTATCTTAAGCATTGTGGTTGAATATTTGATGTAAGCTCTTCAATTTTTGGTTCTTGAAGTTGGAAAAGGATACAACATGAGTTTGTATCTCTTATCATCTCGACCTTACTTTTTGTATCAAGAAAATTAACATATTGAGTTTACTTGTTAAGACAAAAGAATAGGATAAGATTTAGAAAATTTTCTCAATCTTGTTCTTTTCAATTGTATCTTGACATGATCTTGTTTTAGTTGTAGATATTAGTAGATCAATAAACAAGTTATTCTAAAAGTCGTGAAATACTTCCAGATTTACATAATTCGGTGGTATAATCCGAATTTTCAACTGCATAAAACTCATACTCAAAATTTTCAACAACGAAGTATGTGTGTTTCTATGAATCACGTGATCTAGAAGTATGACAAAAAATGAATTCATATTTAAAGGCTTGGACGGAAGCTGCCTTCGTACAATTATATTTATAAGTTCAAATTACACAAAAACTAGACCTTCGCAAGTGGCTCAGATTTGTTCATCCACTATTATAATTATAATTCAACGAACGCCGCAAGCGTTATAATCTCTAAACACTCATATGCTTGCTTTCGGTTTCTTATGTTCTTGTGAATGAATCCATGGTTTGACATTATAAATGTACTAAAGTTGCTTTATAAGTTTATCGCTTTAGTTGCTAAAGTTTCTAAAAGCCCAAATACAAATCCCAACATTTGCATAAGAAAAATAAATTGAACTTTATATTACTTTGTTATTGTTTTCCTCTTAATCCATGTAGACCTTCTTGTTTATTTTCATGTACAAACTTGATTTTCCAATGTTGTGAAATATAAATTTGATCTTTTACAATTATACATGTCTCATTTACTTTTTAATAATAAATGGTTAATTTTGAATGATTATCATGAGTTTTTGCATTATTTGTAGTCCCTTATACGTACACACTGACATACATAAGCGCGCGCACACACACATATATGTGTGTGTGAAGTGTCAAACAAAAATAGATTACTAAAAAAAGATAGGAAGGTTTTAAACCCTTAAGATCGATGTGTTGACGATATTGTAACTACTGTACAATAACATTCAAAATCAATCTATGTTTTTTTGAAAAAGATTCACTTTTTATATGTATTCAATTTAGAAGGGAAATATATTATATTCATTACGTATGAATTAAAATGTATTTTCATTATCATCAACATATTAGTTAGGCATCAATGTGTCATGAAAGACATGCATTTGAAGGCTTTGACAATCTCATAACTTTACATTTTGAAAATATTGTTTTTATTACCATAAAACTTATCACATATAGAAATAATAAACTTATCAAATTGGATGAGGAACGGACATTCCACACGTTCGATTCACATACTATGGACCGTTAAAAGTTTAACCTCATGTGGGGTACGTTGTAGGTTTGATTATCTTTTTAATAACAATTCTTAGGTTTTTTTTCTTTTAATTTATTACTATTTGTATCATACAAGATTTAAATTCATAATCTCTCTTGATTGTGGAGTACGCTATTAACCACCGTAGGTTTGATTAGTTATAATTTCTTTCAAAGGACTTATTTCATGTTAATTTGAATGAAAATTGATTCTAAACCTACTCTATGTTTGAAGGATTTAATTTTGAATTAAATTATGTCTAAATATTTTAGTTTTGAACTTGTTTATGTTTAGTTTATTAATTTTTGAAGTGTTAGTGTTTTTAGATTTTATTTGTATTTCATATGTTTTTTAATCTTAAGTTAATTTTGATGATATATAAGAGTTACAAGTTAAAATAAATCTTTTGGCTTTCAATATCATGACTTTTATTGTTTTTTTTGGGTTTTGAAATACAACTTGTTTTATACGTCAAGTATAAATTGCTTTAGATTGAAACACAATTCTTAAACGTTTGAAAGCAATTCGTGGATAACATTAAAATAAAATTATACAGTAATGATGATGATAATTATTAAGATCGTATATAGATGTGTTATAATTATGCATCGTGCATTTCTTTTACCTCACGATTATAATGTAAATAATAAGTATTGTTCGTTCTTTTTGTCTTTGTAAAACCAGTCTGATAATTCATTTCTAGCTAATTTAAAACCCCAGCGTTGCAACGAGGGCATAAAAACATGGAAAAACTAACTTTGAAACGTTTTCTTACGCCTACACAATGAATGTAATTAAGAAAAACGAAATTTGGACGTCGTTGAATGTATCGAAATTTTATATGAAAATCGAAAATCTCACAAACTTAACTCATGCGTTGCGGTGAGACTACTGAAAAAAGGAATGGGGCAACAAAAAAAAACAAAACAACTAAAAATACTGATGTTGATAAAATTAAATACGTACAAATATAGATTATATAAAATCATTTTAAAAGCTGGAGAATAAAAAAGAAAAAAATATAAAAAATTAAAAACTAAAAGTAGCTATGACGACTTATAAGTTTATTCATCAATGAATCTACATCATAAAGTAACAATTCAGTTTTGAACAAAATTTACATCATCCGTAGTTAAATATTAGCATAACGTTACCGTATATTCTAAAATTTATTAAACATCATAATTTAAGTTTATAAGAAAAAAATAAATAAATAGTTATGAGTGTTTAAAAGACAAATGAATAATAGAAGTATAAGTGTAGATAGTTAAACTGGTAAAATAATAAGATTTTATGGATTTAAATGTAATTTTAAAGTATCATTTGCATCTACATGTGAAGCCATAAAACTTTATAAAAACCATCTTATTAACTTATGCATTATTCATTTGTATTTTATGCATTATTACACCTATATTAATTGGAGATGAGACGAATAGTTATAATAATAATTAAATAATAATATATTATACTTTATTAAATTATATAATGAAAATAATCAACATAATAATAATATTTATTTATTAAATTATATTTGTTTATTGAATTCATATCTTACGGTTCAACTTTAACCCTTTTAATTACTCCCGTACAATTTTTACTTCAAAAATTAATTTTACATTCTTATTTAGATACGTGTCGACACGAGTCGAGTCAAATATAAAATATTTCCTTACATGTTTTTATATTCCAGATGATCTAGATTTTAACGTTCGCCTATGTATTCACACATGTTTTATTCATAAATAAGTCGCGTGAAATATAAAATGTTTTGATTTGACGGTATAAATACAAGTTATCACGTTTTAACGTAAATTTAGTTTCAAAATGAGTCGGGACAATTGTAATCTATGTGTTTTTTTATATGCGTTTTTACATGGTCTACGTTTTCATATAATTTTGTTTGGAAAAGAGGCGGTTCAAGTATACAGTGTTTTCGTTCAACGGTATAATTTTGAGTTATTTTACGATTCAATGCAATTTTTTTCCAAATACAAGTCGAGTCGATTGTTAATCTATACATTATCACGCTCCGTATACTGCCGCCACAACGCGCGGTCGGTGAAAAACTAGTTGGTTTTATGTAAGAGTTTTAACACATAGTATAATATGATTAATTAATAATAGTTAGTGATGGATTAAAATTAATAAGTTATCACTCTTGATTGAGAACTATGTTTGATTAATCAACACTCTTACTCTCTTATCCCAGTTCAAGTTTCACTTCCAAAATATTGCTAAAGGTACTATTGACATTTTCATTTTTCAAGGTTTTATATAATTTTGTTCTATGTAAGTTAGTAAACGTTTATTTAAATCACTCTACATGTTTTATGATTTAATCTTTTGCTGATAGAAATGGTTTTTTTTTTCACATTTTAGGGTTTGGGTACAAAGTTAAGAAATTAACAACTAACAATTAAATCTAAAATATATATATAATAAACTACATTTATTTACAGAACTACTTCAAAAACTAAATAATTGTGTAGAATTACTTAAACAACTAAATATATAATCTTTCCTAAATACTCAAAAAATAAAAATTAACAAGAACTACTTCAAAAACTAAATAATTGTGTGAAATTACTTAAACAACTAAATATATAATCTTTTCTAAATACTCGAAAAATAAAAATTAACAAGTTGCATTGGGCACGGCAAGACGTCAGTCCGATGATTTAAAATCTCCTTATGCTTCTTAAATTTAATAATTTAATCTCCAATATCTTATACTTCATATGATTTACATCATAGCTAATTTACATTAAATTGTCATAAACCGGACTTGAATCCTCGACCACAAAAAAACTTTGCCGTTCTAATTATATATTATATTACCAGCGGTGAGTGTAACCGCTGGTAAGATTGATCTTGACCGTTAAAACATCCTGAAATCAAATCTTAGCCGTTTAAACTCGACGGTTACGACGGTTACAAGGTGGTTTTCGATAGTTTCATTATAGGTCAGCGGTTACCGGTGGTTACCTCATTCACCAATTAAGACGGATAGTGGAGAGTAGAGCATGTGGGGTACTGCGGTTACTAGATACGGTTTCACCATATCCTTCAAAGGCGGTGCGTGTAAATAAGAAAGAGGGCATGAGATTCACCACAAAACTCACCCAAACATAAATTTGTTCTTCAAGTTCTCTATCTTCAAGTGCTTCACGAGAGTTTGATGGGAATGCATAAATTTTACTAGAAGATCAAAGAAAAGTTAAATCTGCACTGACAAGATGCATTTGCTTCTTAAAGGAATGATTTTACTAGCAGCAAGGATTCTGATGGAGGCGGTTGTTGTTGCTTTCTTGCTCCTTCCTTTATGACCGTTGCTTCCACTACGTTCAGCTTTTCTTCTCCTACAACTTTTCTCGCCTCTTTCAACTTCGGATTTCTTTGCAATCAAAGGCGAAAACTGATTGCCTATTACTCTGATGCTTAATTGCTTTTCTATTCCCTCTAATCTTAGTTGTGTTTACTTAAAAATCATATCCATTTTGGGTGCTTAATTGAAATATTTAAAAAATGGTGAATGGAGATGGTGATTTTGCAGTTTCAAATTGTATGATAAGTGTGGCTTGAATTGCAATTTAGAACGAATTCTAGTGGTTCAACAACATGAGGTCAACAAAAGTTCAAACGAATTTGAAGGTTGTGCTTAGGTAATTTATATGTATTGTAAAAAGTATGATGCACCATTCTGTTCAAAGGGAATGGAAGGTTTCTGAGTCAAAATTATTAAGTTTTAAAGACAATTAATTGTTTCATGAAACTCAAAAATAATCAAAATATTAGAAGTTAAAGTTGATTTATATGGTACTAAAGATTTAATATATAATAGGAGAA
Source organism: Flaveria ramosissima (assembly GCA_025215565.1). Lineage (NCBI taxonomy): Eukaryota > Viridiplantae > Streptophyta > Magnoliopsida > Asterales > Asteraceae > Flaveria > Flaveria ramosissima. Next base: position 77,751,400 of record CM046039.1, on the reverse strand, counting down.
ATGTCACATTTGAAGAGTTTGAAGTTATTAAGGTTGCTATATTTGATCTTGATGATGGAAAGAACAATTTGAATGTTAAATTGATTTTCTACCGTGTGAATATTTTAGTGAATGCTTATTTCGTCACTCACGAGTTAAAAATGCTGTATTTTTATCTTAAATAAATGCTAATTTCGTTTAAAATGCAAATAAATATATTTATGACCTTGTGACGTTAAAACTACCCGGCCACCGGACGGGTTCAAAACTAGTTGAAAATGGCTTTACCAATGTATCCAAGCCCCACGCTGTTATTATTAGTTATCAATTTAAACTAGAAGCTTTATGAAACTAAATAAAAAAAACAATTTTGGTTACTTGGAGTTTTAACTCATAGCTTTTGTTCGAAACAATTTTTCATTCCAGTTTGGAGTTACAAACATAGTTGGTGTAAGAAAAACATATAGAAACAGTTTTTCACCCCAATTTGATTTTGTAGCTTTTGTTTGAAGAATACTAAATTGGAATTCGGGTCATGCAAAATTACAAATTTACCGACTACTAATGCACAACTACAAGCTACATGAAAAAGGTTAAAGTTTTATAAAGAACAATAAATGATAGTATAGTCAGTTTAATTTGGTTAATCCGGTTATGCCAACACCAAAACTAAAACCGTACCATAATTTTCAGTTAATTGGTTATGGTCTAAGCGAGCCAACGGCTAATTGTTTGGTTAGGTTAAATCAGTTAATTCATTTACGATTCAGTTAATTTGGTTATCTGTCATAGGGTGTGTGCACGCATAAAAACTTAACCAACCAAAACATAAACCTTCTAGTAATGATCAAGATTACAGTCTAACATTTCGAAACATAATCTTAGGCCATAAACATAGTATAAAACATCATCATTTAAGCAAGCATTGATAACTTGTTTGCTTCATCCTCCATCCCACTCATGGTGTCAAATAACGGCTTGTTTAACGTCTCTGGTAGGAAAAATATAAGAATACCACCCACCATTCCACACGCCCCAAACACCATAAACGCAAAACAACCATTGGTTACTACCACAAAAGGTACCAGTATGGCGCCTATTTGTCCAACTTGCCTTGCACATCCAATCGCCGCGCTTCTGACTACTGTTGGAAACAACTCCATCGCGTATACATATAACAAATTATACATCCCCGATATCCCAAATATCCCTAAAACTCCACACAACATCCTCAATACCTTCCAAATCCCTTGGGTTCCCATCAAGTTGCCCATAAGGCAAAAGATCCCACTGAACCACTGTGTCCCAACTCCTAAGGGCTTCCTCCCGAACCTATCTATTAAGATCGCGGTCAAAAGATAGCCAGGCATCTCTGCGGCCGAATTAAGGAGCACACTAAGGTAGATATTGGTTTCAAGGTTTGTGGCATTTAAGTTTAGTCCATAGTATAGGATTGAACCTGTAAAGTTGATTCCCATAATAAGAAACAAGCGTGTTCTCGTTAATGGTGACTTGATCACATCTACTACTGACCCTGTGACGATCTCTTTCGTTCCAAATTGTTTACTCTTGTGATCACAACTCTTGGCTTCATTGTCTAGGACAATGCGCACGTTTTCAGGGATGTGTTTTTTATTTGATTTGGCGATATTGTGCATGATCTTCATGGCTTCGTTGGTTTTTCCTCGAATGAGGTACCAACGAGGGGATTCAGAGATGAAAGGGATCATGACGACAAGAAAGATGATGGAGGGTATGGACGAAGCAATGTAAAGCGTACGCCATGATTGGAATATGTAAGCTATGCCTGAGAGAAGAGCTATGCCGATTGAGAAAAAATAGAAGGTGGACATGCCAGCAATGCCGCGCTTCTTGGGTCCTATGGGTTCAATGGCGAGCACAAAGGCGCTAGCACCAATCCCACCGGTGCTAATGCCGGTTAGTAGACGGAGAACGACATAGGTCAAGTAGTTGGGGGATATTGATGTCAATAGGCCAAATATGATGTTTAAAATGCATACCATCATCAGTGATCCTTTTCTTCCCAATTTGGTATCAGAAAGATAACCAAATATTCCACCACCTGCAAAATAAGATCGACGATCAAAGTCAATATTGTAGGTAGCTGAATGAATTGATTTCTAATAAGATGTGAGATATGAGATATAAATCAAATTGCTAAGACCATAAATCAAGCATGGGTGAAGATGATCTTCTACTAGTTTCTTCATATATGTAAATTTTCTATGCAAAGTGTAAGTTGATTATTTAATCTATATGTGAATTTTCTATGATGTATATATATATATAAATGTGCTACAATTATTTATGTTGTTTATTTCGATTCAAAATCCTCATTCCCGTTGTACTTCCGTTGGATTTCATGAACTTGAATTGGAACTATGTTAGTTAAACAATTTGAACTATTTGTTTGTTGTATATTTTAAACAGTATTTGTATAAAATGCAGTTTATTTTATTAGGTTTCATATATTAATAATTATTTTACTTTAAAAACAAAGAAAATTATACTCAACATATATGTCATCGCCATAACTTTTTACCAAAATGGATGTATTGGTTGCGCAGGGCAGAGCAATGTTTTCAGAACCGGATCGGACGTCGAACTGGACGTCTTACTGGTTTGGTGGTCGGACCGGTCGGACCGGATTTAAGAACCGGATGACGTCATAATTATATATATAGTATATCATATATAGTTATATTTGTAATTAAATATAAGCAATTTATATATGATTTATATATGTATTTTATAGTTTTATATAAAAACTTAACTATATTTGTATATCCAACATACTAATTAATGGTTCAACAATCCGTTTTTACCCATTAAAATAAAAAAAACAAAATCCGGTTCGAACCGGTCCGGTTTCCCGATCCGACCACCGTTTCGGGACGAACCGGCCGGTTCGACCAGTCAAAAACGAGCCATAGTGAACCGGACCAGCCACCTAGCCGATCCTCGGTCGGACCGGTTGGACCGGCCAGTCCGATCCGGTCCTAACATCATTGGGGCAGAGGCTCTACGCCGTAGGCTATGCTAGTAAACCTATAATGACAACATGTTGTCACTGTTGGTTACTTATTTAAACCAAATTTATTTTTTAAAATACTCTATAGTGTCGCTATAGGACATGTAAATATATATTTTTTAATTCGTAATAGATATGGCTTTGACACCTATAGTGACGACTTATACTCCCAACCGAGTAGCCTATACTAATGACATATATCCCAACAACATATTAGGCCTATTTTTAGGGGTGACAATATCTAATATGACCACATACAACATGAAGAAAAACAGGTTTTGGGTTGGGCAACACAACCTATTTAAAAAAAATTGATAGGGTTAATAAATAGGTTGACATGTTTAAACATTTTAACACTATATATTTTAAAAAATATTATATATTTTAAAAAATATTATAGATATATTAAGTTGTGAATTAATAAATTTTTTTAGTTCTTTATTTTTTTAGTTTAGAAGTTCAGTTTACAACTTAAATTTAGATTTGAACTTCACTTTAAAACTTATTAAAAGAGACAAACATATATTACTAACAATAAACATGAAACTATAAATCTAACTGATTGTTACATATATGCAATTTAAAAGTAAACTTAGATCTTAAATTTTCATTGATTATTTTGATATCTTTAGAAAAATGAGTTAAACGGATCAGGTTCGCATTGCATGATTTAATATAGGTTCAGGTTAGGGTTTAAAAAAAATTATACAATTCGATATTTCAAACCGTAACCCATCAATTTGACATGATTGAGACTCCTACCTATTACTAGGACTCTATAGCCACGAAACATATAACGATGAAGTGTCGTCACCCATAGGTCAAAGACCCTATAGCAGGGACATGTCGTCGGGACAGACTGTTTTTTTGTCATTGCTATATGTGCTCATCCTTGTAGTTGTATTCGCCGAGTGAAAAAAAATCACATCAAAACATCATTTAAAATACCACGATTTATATAATTCTGAAATTGTATAAAATATCAAACTTTAAAGTTTGTATGATAAAGACTATAAAATGAAATGTTGAAACAACTTTAACAACGTTTATGTTTACACTTTCATTACTTGTATACTATCACACACAACTCATTATACTTTGATTTCGCTTTAGCTTCTTTGTACCATGTCTCAGTGCATGCTATCTAGATTAACATCTGTTTATGAAAAAGATTCTTTTTTTCCTTTTTCTTTGAAATTATGAGTTTCAATACAAATAGTCTTTCTATCTACTTGGATTGAAGAAATGTTTGTTCATGCCTCACTTTTTCTACACTCTACCAATAAATTTGTTACAAATAAGAATTACCGGGTATGTTTCTTTGATTTGATTTTCTTGAAGAATTTGCTCAAACAATGAAAAATCATAATGAATGCAATTAACTTTATATATATTAAGTTTTTTGTCTTTACAATCTAGGAAATTGAGCATACATTTCAGTTATCATATTTTTCTTCAAAGACAGAATAGTAAATTCTTCTTAATTATTTAAAACTATTTCATGTCAGGTTTGTACAATTAAAGGCAATTATTACGAGTACAAATATAAGTACGTGGATACACAATAATTTCATATTGTTATAAAGATCAGTACTCTCACATAAATATAAAAACCATATTTATAATTTTCTCTCAAAAAAGTTTATACTTGAAGAAATTTTTTTATCATTTCAAGTCATATATGATGAATTGAGGATGTTCCAAGTTGCTCATGACTTGTAGATCGCTTAAAAGCTCTATAATTTACTTCATTGAAAAATCAAGCAGATCTGACTTGAGCATACTAGCTCGTATAAAAGTCTAAGCCCAGTTCAAATTGAATGTATCTTACTCGTATAAAAGCATCTCGTGTCGATTTGGCTTGAGTAACTCTTTTGCTAGCTCGCATGAGTCAGCTCGTTTAATTATACACTAAAAGTTTGGTATTTTGTTAACTTGTTCTTTAAAACTTATATAAAAAACAAGCAAAATATTCAAAATTAAGTAAAAACGACACGTACAACTTGTTGAGTCACAAGTCAGCTCAAGTACGTTGGAGGCAAGCCAAATACGAGTTAATTGGAAATATTAAGTCAAAATGACTCGACACATATTACTGTTAACTTGAATTAGAACTCATCCGATGAACAACCCTAAGGTCGGGGTGGGGGGTTGAGTTTATTATATAAGTTACCTATCATGCAACCACCAAAGAAGAAAGCCTGAACCAAACCAACTTTGTACTTTTGTTCACACACAAGTCCCCATTCGGCCACCGTTGACCAACCTTCGCTATGGTCCCATCGCCATGAACCTGGCTGCAACCCACAAACGCTCTCATCTGAATCCCATACGCATCCAGAACCAGGTACGCATGTCCAACTGGGCTCACGATCAGCAAAAATCATAACCATCGTGTGTAAGGCATCAAGCACCATTGCTATACATGTTAGAATGAAATGCTTGAATTGCCAAAACCCAAATTCACCACAATATTTTGTTAACATTTCGTCGATGGTGAGCATCTCGAGTGGTGGTTGCCCGTCAACCGAGGCGGTGTGTGTTTCTACGGGTGGGAGGAGAGGTGACCGGAGATCAACCATAACGTTTTTATGGGTTGACATTGGTGTGTGTGATCAAGATGGTGCAATACTGAAATCGGTCTAGTTATAAAGGCAATTAAACAAGTGGTAGGTGACATTTTTTAATAAAGAAAAAGTGTATATTAACATTTAGTTGACATTTAATTATGTAAATATATGACATAAAGTTTAGTGCCCCGTAACATGTTAATGCCAGACATACTATAGTTTCTGAAAAATGTATAATTTTGTTTGGTGCACACTTTCTTATTTGACACGGAGACCTCGTATTACTTTTTAATCATTATTTTTTTCCTACGTGTTTTGTATATCATAAGACTTAAAGCCTCAACGATTTAGGGATGCACATGTTTATAACATAGATTGATACCCGCTAGATCACATGGATATGAGCTAACGATTAATATTACATGCCCAGACGTTGCGATGACTTGGTTTTGAGTAAATTTATATCAAAACATGGATAAAGATAAACACGTTGCAATGGTATATTTAGAATTTTAGAAAAACATTAAGTTGTGAAATAAACGTTAAAAAAACAAAGACGAGTTTAAATATAAAAATGGTAAATGTATATTATAACAATGTCGTAAACATGTTAAATTAATATGTCAATTGCCCCAAGTCGCCGCTATTGCATTCGTCTCTATTGCAGATATTTCTTGTAGTGTGGTTGATAGATTGTTAAAAGCGGGATCAACGAATCATAAAATGACATGTTTATTAATAATCTTCCCTTCTAATTTTCTTTTCAAATTGAAAGAACTAGTATTAAGCCCCCCGCGTTGCAGCGGGCGGCGTAAAATCATGTCAAGTAGCATCAATGACATACCCACCGGTAGTGATCACTAATACTGACAAATGTCGTATTAAAAAAAATTAAAATAACAAAAAAAATTAAAACCGAACATAAAATAGATGTAAAAACGTTGAATCACGCTGACGAAACATAAAATATTAAAAACAATAGGTAAGTTGATCTAGGACCAGCATGTGCGATAGAACAATTAAATGGGGGAAATAATCGTAAAAACGTTGAACCACACATGCACGTTTCAGTGTGTTAACTCGCAAAATTTTGACGTAAATAAGAAAATGTTTGAAATATGAAATGTAGGAGACCAAAGTTGGAAGTAAAAAAAGTATTGGAGCTAAACTACAAAAGATATAAAAGTATTGGGGCTAAATTATAAAAGATATAAAAGTATTGGATTTAAATAAAAAAAGTAAAAGATTAAAAAGAGATGGATACAACCCACTATGCACATGATACAAACATTTATGCATAACCAAGTTGATAATTAGTATTATATAAATTTTAAGAAAAAGTAAAAAAATACACTTACAAGATTTTACTTTTTACACTTTTACTCTTTCAACTTAGCTATGATCCATGATACTTTTTTATCTCGAGAACATATAAATTCTTTAACTTTTTCTTTGAACTTCGAAACTTTTACTATCCTTTCCCTTATTGCTCTTTTTAATTCTCTTTCGTTCTTTCGCATCATTTATTAAACTCGATAACACAACATTAACCTAATTTTTTAAAAAAAATATTGATGGAGCAATTACTGATTACTAATTGAAGATTAAGAGAAGAACGAAAAGAACATATATAAGATTGAAGCATACTTAGTCGTCTATTTTTCTTTTAATTACAGTATGTGAATTGTAATTAATTTCACGTGCAAGTTTGTGATGTGAAACTTTTTGAACTTTGAAATTGAAGCATGCATTATCCCTATAATATTCTTGATAATCTTTGTTTTTAGTTCATTAATACTTGTTGAAAAACTCTTAATTTTAGAAGATAGACATTAGCTGTGCATCACTCATGACTCATTCACTTTGTAGTTTTTTATAATTCTTTTAGATTTTGCTATTATTTTTAGAGTTTATTTTAGACAACAAGAAAAGATTTTTAAAATGAAACTCCATAAATTTTGATTCTTAGCCTTCAAAGAGTAACAGAAACTTGGTGATGATTTTTTTTATATTGATTGATTGTTCATTTGTAAGTTTTTCATTCTATCTTCTTTTAATTAGTTTTTTGTCCATTAAACTTAGTTATGAAATTTAGTAACTATCATCGTTTATTTATTAAAACTTTTAGTGATAAAACTTGACCCGACCCGAAAGTTCTAACAACATACTTATAGAAATTTATGCGCGAAAATGATCGACACCAATGAAATTTTTTTGACTCCACCACGTATTACTAATCATGTAAAAACACAGCTACCATCTTAAGAGCATCTTTTGTTTTCCTCTTTTATTGATTTCTAGCGAGAATTGCCAAAAAAACAAATACATGAAACCCCTTTAAAAGTTCACACAACTAAAAACCTTTTTGTGCGCAAAGCCAGCACATATATTATTTATTTAAGAAAAACTCTGCCGAAAAGAACCTTAAAATCTTAAATTTAACAATTGAAGATCTTACACGAAAGGTGGTGGCGATATTTTTATTGATTATTTAGGCGTAAGGATTTAAACCAAGAGATCCGTTTGCAAAAGCAAAACTAAAAACATTAATTGTTGAGCATGGGATTACTAGTTATAATAAATAAAACAAATAATACAATTAATACAAAGATCACATTTCTTTATCTTTTAAATAAATCTTGTTAATTAAATCAAAATTAACACACTAACACAACACATGATCTAAGAGAACACATGATCTACGAGGGGAGGTAGTCCTCACTCAAGTAATTTCATTCATTTACATCACGTAAACGTCACATTACTTTTTCCATCGCTCAATAAGTCTCATTAAACTTTCAATTTAAGGATGAAATACTTTGATTCGGGTGACTCCACTCATTAATTTTGAAACTTCTAAACCATAATTTACGAGCCACCACACTATCTCCCATCCCCTCATTCTCTACCGTGTGTGTGTGACCTGGCTCGTGAGAGCCTCTACCATCTCGAAGCCGCATCAAACATGGGCGGTGTTCCCTGCATTACTGCGTGTGTGATTGATCAGGGCTACATCACCTCTCCCGTGCCGCTATCGAGGACACATCCTAACTAATTTATGTAGATATATATACTATAAAAAATAATTATTAAAAACATATCAAACATATCTTCTAATTATATTTATAGATAAGTATAATGAACCCTAACTAGTATTAAATTGATATACACGCATATATACATATTTGATACGCACACAAACACACACAGATACATACATACATATATATCATCTTACATTAAGGTGATATCATCTTACATCAATGTAACTACTATGTTACATTAGAAGGGTGCTCGCGCGATGCAGCGAGGCGCAATGTGATGGAACAACATTTTTTTATTTGGTATGCGTTTCTGGTATTTTGTTATCCGTGTAGTATTTTACAAAAATCTAATATGTTGAGGACAAGCGCGTACTAAAATAATGCAAATTTAAAAGGTTTATATGGTTCCTAAAGTTCCTAAAATAATACAAAATTTAAAGGTTCATATGGTTCCTAAAATAATACAAAGTTCAAATAGTCTAAATAATTTAAATTATTATGTAAGTAATAGTAAGTGCAGGGTTATAATGTAACTAATTGTAAGGGGGTAATCCGTAAATAATGATATAATTACTATTTTACCTTTAAAAATATTGTACCTTGTGCATTGAGCAAAATAAATGTTTTTAATTTTAGGGTATCTTAAACTACCCTTCTCATATGCTTTATATATAGTATAGATTAATGTAATATTATATTAAATCAATTTATTACATAAGTGCACACCAACGTTTGTACTTACACCTGTGTAAGATATAAACTTCGAAATTTTTTCCCAAGACTATAACGGAATTAAAAAGAAAAATAAACATGTTTAGTAGTATAACTTTTATAAAAAAATATAACATATTATAAAAACTAATATTTTATCTAGATACCTATTATTACATTATTATTTGTTAGGATCGTGTATTGAACGAAATACTAACTGATTAACGTGTATACAGAATCAAATAGTGCGGAATCCTATTTGATTGGCGATCCAATCAGTGAGAACGCACGTAGAATCAATTATGGATTGAATCTAAACGTTAAGAACGATATGGAATCGATCTAGTGCGATCTGTGAACTTGGAACAGGTTCTTAGAGGTCTCTAGACGGCTAGGGTACGTCTGTAGTCGAAGTGATCTGAATTCTTACGTTTTTTCACGAATTAAGTGGTATTTATAGGTTAGGGTTTCTCATTCGGGCGACTGAACCATTAGCATGGTTCAGTCGTGCGATTGAGCCATGTGGTTGGTCCATTCGCACGACTGAGTGTTCAGTCGTGCGACTGAGTCAATCTCATGTTACACTCGTGCGACTGATCCAGTCTCCTGGTTCAGTCGTGCGACTGAGTCATTCGCATGAAGTTGTTCATGCGTATGGTCCATTCGCATGGGCCATTCGCATGAGAACTTCATATTACTGAGTTTGAATGTATTTATTAATCATTACATTATCAAGATTCATTCAAACAACCACAAATCTATATAGTCAGTTCAATAAGCGTTAAACTACTAAACAATGAAATAATAAACATTATAAGCACAACCACATTTGTATTACATTAAGTACCCATTCAATTACATATGTGTAAGACAATAAAGACATATTACATTAAGCTCAGAAACTAGGTACACATTTATCTACATTCTTGTTATTATTATTATTATTATTATTAATATTATTAAAATATATTATCTTTCAATGAACTTATATTTTTTAATTGACATGTATTTGTATATTTTAAAATTTTACACCTTTGTAAGATTACTATTTATACATATGTAAGTATTTATCATTTACATATGTATAACATATTAAAGATACCAATAAATGTAAATTATCGCGTATGAACTCATATAAGGATGTTAAATTTAATAATAGTGTTAGTCCCTTAGTTAAACTAATGTTTTCTTGTTTTTCTTGACTTCTCGGGAGTTCTCACAACATATAGGAGTTTTCATTTGATCTTTACACACACACACATGAACAAAGCCTGAACCAACCCAACTTTGTACTTTTGTCCACACACAAGTCCCCACTCAGCCGCCGGCCATTGACCACCCTTCGCTACCGTCCCATCACCTCGAAACTGGGTCAAGCCCGCAAACGTTCTTCTCTGAATCCCATACACATTCTTCATAGCTAGGTTGGCATGTCCAACCTGGTTCATGGTTAGCGAAAATCATAAACACCATACACGTGAGAATAAAATCCTTGATTTTGTTAACTTTTGGTCGATGGAGAGCATCTCGAGTGGCGGTTGCCCGTGTTCCTGTCCGGGCGCGGGTAGGAGGAGCGATGACCGGAGATTTTCATCCAAATCTTTTTTATGAGATGTCACTAAGGGTGTCAAGATGGTGTTTGATTGTAGTTTAGTTATGTGGGCCAAGGGAGTGTGTCTAGTTGTTCACATTTGATTATGCATGGTAGTGGCATGTTGTAGGTTTTGCAAATATACAATTTTGTTTGGTACCCACTTTTTGTTGGGATGGATTTCGAACATTTATAGAGTTCACTAAAATTGTTGTAGGTAAAATTCTAATAATAAAAGGAGCAAAGGAGCTAAGAGTAGAGGTGGTGTGATAATTGGAAAAGTCAACCTCAATAATGTGGTAGTTGTTAGGGTTGGTAAAACAAGTTTTATTGTGTTTAACAGGTTAGAAATGATTCTCAATAACACAAGTATTAAACATGAAAACTGCTTGATTAACTACCTATATTTAATGCTTATATTTTTATATGTTCTTACGAATCAAGAATGAGAAATAATGGAATCTAGTCTTCTAATTTTAATTAATTTTAAAAAATTATAAAAACATGCATAATATACTTTTTATTAAACAGCTTTAATCGTTTCAGGTTGGGAATTGGCAGCCCTAGTAGGTTGTCTATATGTATAATCATACAAACATACTAGGTTAGTACATTGTGTATTACACGTGTTAAATAAATAATAAATAAATAGTCAGTAATAAAAATTTGTTAATTCTAAAACGATATTTTGATTTAAAATATAATTAAAATTACGTATTTGCGAGGACAATAAGTAATAAAACAATTATATCATTTTTTTAACTTTTGTTTTTAATCTTTATTTGTTTTCTTTAATATAAAAATTAAATTTTTTTTTACAAAATGTCTTAAAGACTGTCATTAAAAAAAACAAAAAAAAACTTGATGTATGTTCCAAACATACCGTTTCATTAAGATGAGCATTGAAAAATGAATTTTTTTAACATTAAGCTAATGTAGAGGCCATTTGTAAATAACAACTAGCAAGTAATAATACAATACGAACGATGGATGCTTTAACAACAAGATTAAACGTGAGAGAATAGTCGATCAAGACCACGAACCTGTGTAAAACCTTGAACAATTAGATGTGCTTTTAGGTGTTTAACTGATTGTTCAGAGTGAAACTTAGTACCAAAAACCTGTTTGGAACCAACAACATTACAAGTTGTCAGTGTCGGTACCAAATCCCAAGTGTCATTTTCATGCAAAGCCGAGATTTCTTCACGCATGGCAACTATCCACTTAGGATTGTTGGCATCGGATTTGAAACCCTTTGGATCCTTTTGAGCAAATAAGGCGGAGTAGAGATTACGAGTGAATGTATAAGCTAAATTTGTGTACAATGTCATAATGCATGCTAGCTTAGCAGCTGCTCTATCTGTATACGTTACCTCAATATGACTATCTTACTGTATGTTTTACTTTTGTATGGTACCCTATCATACTATTATGTTAAAAATGTTTAGGGTAACAGTCTCATTGGAAGCGATCTCTCTATTCCTTAAGATAGAAGAAAGATTTGTCACCATCCTATCCTTTCTAGACCCTACAAATACTTCATACTATGTGTGAGATATATTAGACATGTTTGTCTGTTTGTATAAGCTTAGTCAGCTCAACGTTTGGGCTTGACACGTGTAATGAAGTGGATTTAGGGCCTGGAGTAATATTGTTTTCTGTCATAGAAACTGGGTCACGTAGCAACATGATCAGTAGGTTCTGGTCCAACAGTAGGCTGCTAGCTGAAGTTGTGGACCGTGGGTTGCGGGGTTGTTGGACCGGAACAAGCCCACTGATCGATCGAATGTTCTGGGTTGCGGGGTTACAAGCCCACTGATCGATCGAACGTAACAGCGAGGAACAGGAGGAGCAAGGCTATTTACATGACGTAGTCGAGATGGGAGGGACCGAATCAACAGTAGATGGCGGTAAATGAGAAGCCGGTTCATCCAAAAAACTTGTTAAATACAGCGAGTTTACTCCTTAGAGACAATGGCCCGAAAACAGAAAACATTCTTCATCAAAGTTACACATAAACTTCAAAAGAGAACATGAATAACAAGAAGGCCTGAAAGAACATCAACTGAACTCTACATCCAAACAACTCTATAACAATGAACAAATACATAGGTAATAAAGATTATTAACCAACCAACCAACCAACCAACCCCAGACCCTACAAATAGCTCTGTTATAAACGAGGTTATACCGCGTATATTTGTCTGTTACATGTAAATAAAACTATTACCAACCACCCCCAAAAGTTACCCCTATCAATTTGTCTCTCAATACCAAGCAGATGCAGATATAAGCTCCCTTTCTTTCCATCCCAAAAACATAGCTCCATCTTTCTCCACCAAAGTGTAATGCTCAGAGTAACATTTCAGCAAGTTTCTGATAACCGAATTCACATAACCGCTCAACGGATACTGGGTGAACCCCGCCATGGTTAACCTTGACCGCCACTTTCTAAACAGCTCGTGTCTTTCGATTCTCTCCTTGCCTTCACATGCTATAACATTGACTATATCTCGAGCCAAACAGTGTTGTTCCACGTTTATCCTGTCTTTTCTATCCCGAGCTAAACTTGCATCCATCGACTCGAATATCGCAGAGTAAAAGTCCAAAGCTTCCAAGAATCTTGGAAAGAAAGCTGCTGTATTTGTGTTTGATTCTTGTTCGATTAAGGTAACCACTTTTGGCGAAAGAGACTTCACCATTCTTAACAGCTCGTCTCGCGGGTTATTCACGTCAACACTTTCATCAGGTAAGTGGTGGAGTTGGAGAGGGAAATTAACCGCCAGGGCCTCACCGGGCCTAACATCGAGCATTTCTTTTGTCACAAACGGGGCGTAAACAGAAAGCGGGTGAAACTCGATTGGGATTTTGAACTTCACTGAAACAGACTCTAACCGCTTTCCAATCAACTCTAAACTGTCTCCACGAGCGTATTTCGAGACGGGGTCATCGATTCCCGTGATGCGAACATGTGGCGGGCCTCCAGGTCGAGCAGCAAGAGCTTGTAACAGAGTCAACCATTGGACCCCTTGACCTATTTGGAAATCAACGATATGTATCCGGTCTTCATTTCTGCAAGCTTCTGCTATTGCACCATTCGCAGCCATATACCCGAACTTCAAGTATGGGGATACTTCGTATAAGATATGCATGTAAGAAAGTAAATCTTTCCCTTCGGGCTCATGACACTTTAGAGCCCGATAAATATTAGTACCCGATAACTCCCTTCTAGCCACCAACCCTTCCACCATATAAGCACCTAGCCTCTGAATCGGGTCACCGCTTATGGAAACCAAAGCCCGTGCCCGTTCAACCAAGTTTTCAAACTCATTAATCTTGTTACCAGCTAGAGCACTTGCACATGCAATAAGCAACTGCTTGAGAATATTGTTACCAGATAGGCCATATCCTGGGCTATATACAGCCTGGGGGTGGACCATGTTCGAGCCGGTGGGTTCATGGGCCCACTGTTGTGGCCACATGTTTTGACCAGAGGGTGGGTTCATGGGCATGGATACTTCCTCATCTGGAGCCATAAGCGTCGTTTCTATATCCTGAAGAGCATGTTTTATGTAATGAACACTGTCCGATTGGTTCAAAGAGCTACAAACTTCAAAGGAAGAAGGACTAGCACCTGAGCTTAATGTTTCTGAATCAAACGGGGTCGAAAAAGGACAGTTTGGGGAGTTGCGTACCTCAAACTTAGAGGATTCGAGTAGCGTGGAACCAATGGGAATTTTTGGGTTATGAGAGGAGTAAGGTGAGGGTTGACGGGTCAATCTATAACCATAAAACTGTTCTGAGCCCATGCTAGTTTTCAGATGATGTACATCATCTTGTTTACGATGCTGGTTTTTGATTATTCGGCGAAAGAACAACTGCAGGGTCTATGGTTGTGTCTGACTGGCTACAGAAATCAACAAATAAACAAGCCTACAATGAAATATACATGAATATTGTTCAATACTTGATTAATCAAACAACCATCAGAACAACAGCGCCACTTCAATCATATGTTAATTGACAAGATTGACATTTAAACAAGAGAACCTCATGGAAGAAAACAACTTTACAGAATAAACTTATCAAAATGTATGATTTTCAACAGATTCCCCTAAGATAAGTATAAAGATCAATACCCTTAAGACCTCCCAAAATCTCATGAAAGATTTGCAAAGAATCAAGCTAATTACTCTACCACAAAACTGAAATAAGCAACAAACAATAGAATCTTGAGAACGATAAGATCATATCGTAAGCACTGTTCCGCTCTAGCATAGGTCTCAGGTTCACTTTCCTATCATAACATCTTAAAGGACACCTACCCTGCGTAAGCTGAGATTTACCTGATCCCTTTGATTAACAGGTATTGATGGGTATCACCAGTTTACTGACAACGGGTTCTCATGATTAAAAAAAAAGAAAAACCTAAAAAAGTTTATCCATTTGCAGGTACGGACGGGTCATCAACACCATTTTTATCAGGATTTACAATTAAGGCGTGTAGATATGAATATATGATCAAACTTGTTTTTAAAAACTTCAGCCCACCAACCAAACACCTGTAAAAATCTAACTCTTTGACTCGATTTATTCGAATAGGTAATCAACCAAAACAAACGCATTTGACAATGATAAAAACACATAACTTCTTCTCTCACGCATTTCATCAAACATCTTACACGCAAATCTTGAACTTCATCTTTCAATAACGATTCAATCACAGTAAACTCCTTCTCTTAAACAAATCAATACGCAGGCAATAAAAAACAAATCTTTTCAACAAAGAACACAAAACCCAATTCGAATTGCAATAAACAACATCTAAAAAACTTCAATCAGATTATAATTTCAGAATCAAAATTCACGAGTGTACCTTCAACAAGACGAAAAACTAATTGTTTCCCATATACCAGAGCTGAAAGATAAGATCGAATTCGTATGTAGAATATATTCGTATGAAACGAAGGCTGTGGAGATTCTGTAAAACAAGCGGCAAAGGATATTATATACGCTATATAAAGGTGAAGAGATGACGGAAGCTAACGGAACCGTTAGATGCCGCGTTACTGGCGGATACGAGAGTTAACGGCGATGTAACGGACCCCGCCGACCATAACACTAATAAGATAACATTTTTGCCTCTTTCATACTCTTGTTGATTAATATTGTACTCCTGTGAAACGACCATTGAGAACGTTCTACACGTTCATTTGTAATGTATTAAATTAATATAATTTATAGTTAAGTTTGATTTTACTTTCTAAGATTTAACAAAAATAATATTTTTTTAAAAATATTAAATATATTAATTTACACTCAAAAGTTTTTAAGTTGTTTAGTTTTAGCTTAAAAGTTTTATTATTTGTTTTAATTTGATCTAATATAATAGAATTTTTGAATTAAAATTGAAACAACTTATGATATTTTAGATGTAAGTTTATATTTTTAATCTTTTGGAGAAAAATTTGTATTTTCGTCAAATGTTAAGAAGTAAAACTAGAATTAAGGGGTTGTATGACAGCATCTTAATAAGACTTTTAATGGTTCAGATGTCTGAATGGTTCAGCACTTAATAGTTCAGACTGTTTGTTTCGCGAGCAAATGTCTGAATGGTTAAGACATTTGTTTCTGAATGGTTAAGCATTACACTAGTGCTGAATGGTTAAGACATCTTATCTGAATTGGTCAGACATCTGTATTTGAATAGTTAAACGATATACTAGCTCTTAATGGTTTAGATTACTTAATGGTTCAGCACTTAATGGTTTACACCTCTTATTGTTTCAGCATTTATTCATTTAAAAGTTGCCAAACAGCCCCTAACTTTATAATTTATAATGTATAGTGGTTTAGAGCAGGTGTCACGTGTCTTATGAAAGAGAAAGGATACATGTATCTAACAAATGTGATATTGTGAGCAATAGAGATACATGAGTTTTACACATTGTTGTATGAAACGTTGCTAAATTATTTAACCGTTTCTCGTTCAAATTTGTATGGCTTCGTAGTGATTATTTGATGTTGTTCATATTTTGACTCGCATTAGATGATTTTGTAAGAATAATCTAGTCTACTATTTTAATAAATCACCATTCACAATAGAACTTAAATGCTCGATCTTATGAGAAAAATATTATTTCACACATTAAAAAAAGTTGGTGATAAAGTAATTATTAGATTGATTACATGGATAAGCTTAAAGCATCTTTTTCCTATTCCTTCACTCTTTCTTTTTCTTTTTATTTTATACTTCTGCTTTTATTAATAACTTTTAATGACTCAATATTTGTTTAAAGTTCATAATAATTATGGTCTTAATATGTTCTATTAAAATTAATTATGGTCTTAATATATTCTATTAAAAATATTTTATAAGTCCAAAAAAAGTTAAAACCACCACCTTCGTATTACTGTACTTGTAACAATATTCATAACATTTACACCAATAAGTTAAATATGTAAACTATTAAAAGATCCAGTAATTCAAACTTTATATTTCTTATCCAGTGACAAGAATACCACATTTGAAGTCAAATAAGTTAAACGTTTGAAGTGTTAAAAAAATGAAACCATGTGGTTTACATTTTCCTCTCATTTGTTTTCAAAGACATGATATTTAAAGTCAAAACTTTTGAGTAAACAATAACTAAACTTTGTGACATTGTGCAAGACGTATCTTTATAAAAAAATGGTGATCTTTCATTTTTTTTTCTTTTTTGTCTAGCTTTTGACGATTAATAATATTTATGACACCTGTTTATTAACTAAGTGTTATATTTGTGTTAAAGGTTGTTTACGTATAACATTTTCTATTACATCATTTGTCTGACATAATGTCTCGTTTTGAGTCATGTTTGTGTCAGAGTTTTAATTTGTGTTGTGTTCAACTTGTTAACTCATAAACACGACTCGTTTAACACTTCTAATTAGAATTAATATAAATAAAACAGTGTTTGAACACTTACATAGCTAAAGGGCATTTTGGAAAAATTTAGAAATTAAAAAAGAGAGAAATTGCACGTGTAATGACAATATGTTGACTGAAGTTGACTAAACGCGTTAAGCGATATACTCTCGAGTACCAAAGTAAATTTTTATCTCCATGTTTGCGTTCTGTAAAGTAAGAATAATGTTTTTTTTTTAGAAAATAAACATATCATGCACATAACTATAGTATTGAAATACAAATCGAGTAGTTGGGACAAAGTATATAGTTTTAATTAAACACATGTAACTTACACATGAAGGGTGGTGGCCAGTGGGGGCGTAATCGGGTAACGGGCTTCAGGTACGGCGTGGGTGCAAACATCGCCCTCGGACTTTAGGATTGTAGGATCTGGTGGTTGCATCGGGTATTAGTTACTGATGAGGATAGCGTCATTTTTTACTTTTGAAGCTACTTTAAAAATTATTTTTTAACCGTTTGAATACCGTTATATCTAGTATTTTTACACACCAAAATACTATATCACTTTTTTAAATTATTATATCTGGAAACTTGTCATTTTTAAATTTATTTTTTTTATAAATGTTTAATTTTTAATTCTTTAATGTTTGGAATTAATACATTGATGATTTTTTAATAATAAAATTATTTTTAATAAAAAGAAAAATGAAGTAGGGTACTTAGGATAGTGAAGCCGATATTTGGGGAAGGTTAGGACAGTGCTCCTACCATCCTAATAATTTCTCTAACAAATCGTCACAAAATGGTCTAATCATAAAACATTTGAAAGATCTCTCGTGAGGTTTAGGTTCAAATCTTCACTAGTAAACATTTTAAATAACAAATATTGTTAACAAATACCAATGTACATATGTAAACACACACTTACCCAATTAAACATCTAGGTACTTTATACTTTTTAAATCTATGTATCATTTAAACGGTCATGGATTACTAAGGGTTTGTTTGGTAACTTCTGAATGATTAAATGCTGAACCAATAATACGTCTAAACCATTAAGAAATCTGAACTATTAAGAGCTAGTATATCGTTTAACTATTCAGATGCAAATGTCTGACCAATTCAGATAAGAGGTCTTAACCATTCAGCATCAGACCTCTTAACAATTCAACATTAGTATAATGCTTAACCTTTCAGAGGCAAATGTCTGAACCATTCAGACATTTGCTCGCGAAACAAACAATCTGAATCATTAAATGTTGAACCATTAAGACATCTGAATCATTAAAAGACTAATTAAAAGGCTGTCAAACAGCCCCTAAGTTAAAACAAAGTAAGTTTATGACACGTTTAAGATTATCATATTCCTTTTGATAATGCTAGATACTCCCTAAGTTCTTAGTGATTGTTAAGATAAATGTTAGGAATATTAGATTTTCAATTCAAAGAATCTTCTCAAATAAAACTAAATAACTTTTGTAACATGTCATTTTTATGCACTCATTTTACCACGTGTCATTAGTGTAGGAAGTTTGATAATATTAAATGCTATGATATTGTTTTATATCATTTGTAAATTATAAAACATATTTTTAATTAATTAAAAATATTATTTTCATTAGAAACATAATTCTTTCAAAAACAAATATGAAATAGAAAATTTTTATTACAAAGAACTTTATATAAAAATGATAGAATGTTTGAAAAATAATTTTTTAATCAAAAACTTTTTAAAGATGAAAGTTTAAAAAATAGATTATTGTTTCACATCTTAAGATGGTTAATTATACGTAATTTCAATCATATATTATCTTCAAATTTTATTTTATAAGTTCTACATACTAATTACTAATTGCTAATTTAATATTTTCTTTCAACTCGTATAGTACACGTATTTTTAAACTATTATGAAATATATAGACATAAATACTCGAATTTCAATTCAAAGATTATATTATAATATTTTTTAATTGGTGAATTTTACTTTTTTATCATGTTTTTGTGTAAAAAAACTAAAAAAGTGTTTGGTTTTGGGTGTTTTGTCAGCTATTTACGAAAGTGGCTTATATGTCAATAATAAAAGTGCAGTTAACTTATCAGGTCGTACCACATAAGCCACTTCCGTAAACGTAATTTATAGTATACTCACCTCCATAATGATATTTCTAGAACACCTAAAACAAAAACATTTTCCAAATAATACCCAAAACCGATGATACAATGCAAAAGATTCCAAACGAAAACTATCACGGAATAAGAAATTAAAGTTCAATGGATAACTCTAGTATTGTGAGACAAGTTTATTAACTCGTACCAATGTGATTATACGTGTCACATAATATTAAAAAAATGAAAAATCACATTATGCCTAAATTAGGACGACATCAAAGTAAAATCCACGTTCATAATAAATTTAATATAATATATGTCTATATGACTAATTAAATCATATATTTGAAAAGTATGATAGTAACGTATGTTCACATTCTTTTAGTTAGAGGATATATGTTCCTTGTTCTAATTTTTACTATTTCTTAGTTAAAAAAATATTTCACATCTTTAACTTCAACTCAACTTTTTTTTGGTATTGGTAAGGAATTTCTGGATTTCCACATTTAATGTGTTACTACTTTGATTAAACTTTATTTTTAACAACAATTTTACTTTTATAGTATCACCTAATCAACCTACGTTTTAACTTACCGGACCCTGTAGGCACATATCAAATTTGTGAAGGGCAATCATCAATACCACTAGCTAGTATGTTATGGGCTTGGCTAAACTCTTCTAATCCATATACATGTTTTAATGAAGAAACCTTACATATTACACTCCACCTAATCTCCACTATAACTGATTTACACTATCTTGTCATAGACGAGACTCGAACTTTTAACCTTAAGTGAAGCTTTTTCATTATAACTTCAAATAGGTTTGCTATCAAACTCAACCCCCACCACCCTTTTTAATTTATCTATATTCCTCTTAATTTAATAGCTAGTATTTTTATATAAAAATAAATAACAAATTCTCAACGTCTGCTTCTTTTTAATTTTAATGTATTTTAACTTATGTGTTCCTCATCATTTACTTCTTCAAATTTGCATATCATCAAAACTGACTTTTATATCATGATAATATACACGTTTAATATAAAACTAATTTTAAGTAAACAATTACATATAATACATAGTTACTCACGTATTCCTTTATCTAACATTAATTTTATATAAAGATATATTTATAATTTATATTTGATATGAATTGATGATGAGATAGAGACGGGTCTATTGCTTACATATTTTAAGCAAAAGAGAATTTTGATTCCACATATTAGTTACTTTCAAAGGTATGAAAGCCCGCTTTTTGGGTATATATTATTAATTAATTTTTTTGTTTGAGGATTTAGAAACTTGACCAACACAACTTGATATTTTACATGTGGCCCATGCCGCATCCATTTAATTATAATATTTTTTAATATCATGTCATACATGTTTTTTGTTACTTCTCTGGAGATATCTAGAGCGAGGAAAATGGATGTAATTAAAAATAAAAGTGCTAATGTTTTGTGAGGTAAGGAGAGGGGAAACAATAGGAGGTTTATAAAAAAAGTTTTTTTCAATTAAAATTAGAAAAAAAAATAGATAGATGGTTCTTAATTGTGGTTTAATCAAGTTGTATGTTTAGTCTTTAAATTTTAAAAATTGTAAAGTTAGTCTAAACTTTTGTATGAATATTGCACATTTGGTCCTTGACAGTTATTTCCAGTGTTTTTGAGACCGGATCGGACCGGCCGGTCCGACCGCTTCGACCGGGGATCGGTCCGGTGTCCGGTCCGGTCTGGTATGAATCGTTTTTTAGTGGTCGAACCGGCCGGTTCGTCCCGAACCGCTGGTCGGACCGGGAAACCGGACCGTTTCGGACCGGTTTTGGTATTTTTATTATTATTATTTTTTTGGATTTTAATGGGTAAAAACGGGGTGTTAAACCATAAATTAGTACGTTGGATATACAAATATAGTTAAATTTTATATATAACTATAAAATACATGTTGGATCATAAGAGGCTGTTGCAACCAAAACCATATCACTTAGAAGATTTTGAGTACTACATACAAAGGACTTCCGAAGCCAAGTGTGGGACTTCCGAAGGAAGAAAGAGCTCTTCCGAAGTTTAAGTGTAAAATACACTTCCGAAGGAGAACTCCAACTTTCGAAGGAGAACTCCAACTTCCGAAGGTAAAGAAGCTACTTCCGAAGGTTCAAGACTTGAAGACAAAGTTCTGAAGTCAACTGTAACATCTTGAATTTTTACGTTAATTGGAAGTTAGTTTTGTTAATTCTTGAAGGACTATTGTTGCCATATGTAAAACTTATGGGCCATTTATGTTTTTCTTAATTCTTTAACTTGAAAGCTTATGGTGTTAAATACTTACTTAATAAATAATTAATGTTTCTAATATTACCAAATTACAATAATCATTCTAATAATAACAATATTAACAAAAAAAATAATAATAATAACAATGTTGTTATTAGTAATGATAATTTGTAAAAGTTTATTAAACTTAGCAATGTTTAAAAACTTGAATTTAATAAGTCAAGGGGGCTTTCATGTCATTTTTAAACTCCAAAAGAAAGTTTTTTTTTAACATAAAACAACAAAAGAACAAACCACAGGGACCAAAGGTGTAAATCACCAAAACCAACCCCCCACCCTTCTCTTCCCCTCGTCTTTCCGGCCACAAGTCCGGCCAACCCGCCGGCAGGGTCCAAGACCCATGAAAACCACCCAAATTTGATACCGAACGATTCCAAATCGTCTCGTGAACGTGTCTCGAACTTAAACACACACTTTAATTGGATTTAATCATCGGTTACAACATCATTCGATTGAATAACCGAAACCATCTTAATCACCTAACCGTTCGGGCATTAACACTTCTTAATAGAGCAATTAAACTAACCTAAACAATTACATAACAAATCTTAATCATTTGCAACTTTCAATTGCTCCTGAAACAAACGAAAACACACGCATCGATTAACCATCACCGTGAACCTGCAACTGAACCATTCGTCCACATACGAGCGATTTTGGTTGTAATTGATAGAGGGCTTTCGTTCTTCGAGTCCAGTAAAAGCCTCCTGTGCAATTAATTTGTTTATAATCGTCATTTGAGCATCAATCAATCAACACATGGGTCGCGACCTGCTCATCATCTGTTCTTGTGGTCTGCACCTCAACAACGGGTAATTAAAAACACCTACACATTCGATTTTTCATGGGGAGTGAAAGCCCCATGATCATTGGCTTTAACAACAACGAATCGACCTTCAATTTTGAGTTTGAATCATTCTAGGGTTCTTGAGTTCTTCTGGGTTATTTGATTAATGAATTTAAGAATTAAATTTCATTAACTTGGCAGGCATAGGCGCCCAGCCTAATGGTAAATGCACGCCCTGTAAACCTTGAGGTCCCGGGTTCGAACCCGGGCACCTCCTTCTATCTTGTTTTATTTTTTTAAAGCCTTTTAATTACAAATAAAATTACAGAAAATTTATAATTAATATAAAAATCATTTCTAATAATTAATATAAAGAGTTTAGACATTAAAATATTTTCTGAAATTTTTCTAAATTAAATATATATATATATAAATATATTCCTTATAAAACGGATTTAAAATGATTGCTTATATTAATTTTCATTGAACCAAACGTTACTTATAAAATCATGATTGTTTGTTTTAAAAAAAAAAAAAAGTATTTATAAATTTTATATTTAAACTTATTAGTTGTTACAAAAGGTTTTCTTTTAAATTAGTTAAACATTTATTTATATTTGGTTGAACTTAAAAATAATTATGAACACTTAATTCTTTAAAGAATTAAATTCATAATTGTAGTAATTATATGTAATTACTTAAAATATTTAAGAATATTATTATAAAACATATTTTAGCTAATTAATATTGTGTTATTAATCAAAATGCTATTTTCTTATTATTCTTAGTTAAAAGACTTAATTATATATTGAACCTCCTCATCATTATATTTAATTTCATTTTAAAAATACTTAAATACATATATAATTCTTCTAATGGGTTTAAAGTGAGAATAAGTATTCTATAAATTTAGTTACTTGTCAAAAACTCCTTAAAACTATCAAAACCCTAATCATTAGTAGAACGTTAAACTTATTATTAACTTTAATCTTTACCTTGTAATATATATGTTAGGTGCTTGTAATGGATACTTTGGATTTATCTTTTGGATCTTACTTTAACCTTTTACATCATCTTGTAATGCCTATATCCATGTGAGTATTTCCATACCCCCTTTTTGATTATTTTCACACTTTGGGGTGAAACATGTTAACTTATACTTTGCACTTGTAAACTTATTTGAGACTTGTAAACTTTATGGCAATTCATCATGTTAAGTTGTGGTTAGTTGAACTTTTGTGGTTACCATGTTATGGCGTTATATGTACAATCATTAACTATTGCTAGCCCAGCGAAGTCATAGATCTATGGGTAAGACAAGCCTGCTTGGTTGATCCAAGTACACTTAGCTGATCGTATATACTTTTAACGTTTGAGACTTGTAAAACTATTGTCAAGGTTTGATTGTTGCATTGTTCATAACATCCCTAATCACTTTATTCACTAACTTATGACTTGAATTGCCATCTTTTATATACTTATGTATTGAAAACTATGGATTGCTCACCAACATTTTTATGTTGACCTTTTATTTTTAACATGTTTCAGGAATACCTCAAGTGTGTGATCTACACTTTGAAGCTTGCACATCTAGGAATGGACCTAGATAAATAAATGAAACAAGAATGATTTGTTACATTCTATGTTATGCTTTTAATTTCTTTGAGACTTATGTTGTAATGTGACAATTGAAACTTATGTTTAAATTATATTTGGATTATTAATAGCGTTATGTGGCTGTGAACGATCTTAACTCTCACTCCTCGACGTTTCCGCCGTCAAGGTTGGGGTGTGACAGATTGGTATCAGAGCCCATAACTATAGGGATTTAGGTTATTAGAAATGGTGACCTAGACTATAGTTGCATGAACCTCATAGAAAGATCATTATACTTTGTGCTTACTTATTGTTTGCATGCTACATAATGCTATGCCTTTGTGCAACTTGATGCCTTAGCATAGGATTGCCTTATGTAAGCTTAAACTTAGTTACTTGTCTCCCTAAACTTAACTTGGACTCTTTGACTCTCCCCGACAAATGAACTTCCTAAACCTATTCTTAACGACACGTGGAATCTACACTTATCATCGTGGGTTTAGTTCCTTAGACTCTATGTCTAATCTATTAAAATCTCATCAAGGTTTTGATTTCATAAACCAAAGAAACTTGTGTGGCACATAGACACCTGTATTCTGGATTTCCTGGCAAAAGGCCTTCGGGCTAAGGCAAGCATATCGTATAAATCTCATTGTGAGACCAGTTATGCTTACCTGGGGATTTCTGGGATGAGTGATAAACTATGGTCAACATACACAAGTCTCTATGGCAAATGGGTCAATTTACCTTGACGTGTCAACGATTCCAAATGGTAATGCGTTACCAAATGGAACCATCCTTTTCGTATCTTAAAATCTTTGACTCCTTGAACTGGTATCACTTCATTCTCATCATACATAACGTTCGTGTTAATATTGAACTTACCGACATTTCAACTATTACATTTAAACACCGTTACACGTTGAGCGTTTCATGTATCTATTTCTATACCTGACCAACGTGTGCATGACTCTTAATATATCCAATGATATTGGGAATCTAAAACGAATGGCCTTCAAAACTTTAAACCGTTACCTATGGTTCTTAAGTCTCCTTAAGGATGTGCCCCATAACTAAGAACGTGCAACGCTATAGGTGGAATTCCTACATCTCGAGATACTTTGTCTAGGCAAAGTATAAATGGTGATTTGACCCGATCACTGAATCCATTTAATTGACTCGAAACCCTTGAGATGAATGATCACTTATAAGTACGTGTGTCTTCAACAAGACTATGGTTGACCTCGTATCTTGAGAAGTCCGTGTATTCCTTTCGATTGTGAATCGAACGTTCACATCTCGTTGTGGCGTTGAATAACTTTCTGCCCTTAATTTCGTCTTCCCGATTGAAACCATCTAAGATCTGAACACCACAACAAAATCTGTTAACTCGAACTTTGAACTTAAGCTTGTAAGCGTGATTTTCTCTTTTGTTACATTGATGTAACTTGAAATTTTCTGAATTTCTAATTGATATTCTTTTTCTTTTCGCTGTTAAGTCAAACTCCTTACCGTCTGCACCGTGAGAGATGCAAGTGTTTGCAAGTCAACCTATGACTAAGAACACCCGTATCTCCTAAATGATTCTAACTCATCAAAACAGGGGTGATTCCCTTACTTTGATGAAACTCTATTTGTTTCGATAAATGGTTTCCAATCGCGTGTTTTATGAAATTCAATCCTCTGGATTGGGGTGATTTCCTTATCCTGAGGATTGACTTCAATTATTTTCTTTGGAATGACATTTCACAAATGACATGATCTCACCAAAATAGGATTGAAACCCGTACTTTGGTGACAAATGTCAATCTTTGATTGTTTTCTTGCTATTATGAAATTCAATCATCAAGATAGGCGTGAATTCCATACCTTGATGATAATATCATCTTTATGAATTGTAATTGTTCAAAAGAGACGACTTTATCAAAGTAGGAGTGAATTCTGGATTTTGATGAAGAAGTTCATCTCGTTATATTTGGTATTTGTAAAACTTCACCGTTAAGATAGGAGTGACTTCCCTTACCTTAATGGTGAGTTACCTCGTTTTATTTCTGTGGATCCTCAACAATGAGTTGGGATCGAGCTTTATGATTGTTAAGTTAGTGATCATACCTTGGGAATACACCATCAAGCTAGGAGTGAAAACCACACCTTGATGACTATTCTCATTTCTTGATCTTCAACTTACCAAGGTTCTAATCAAGAGACAAGAAACATGTAGTAACTTGAAGGGTGAACCAATGTTAGTGTTTGGACCTATCAAGCCAAAACATGATTTCTGAACTTGAAAGGAGACCCGATCACTCTAGGTTGATTTTGATTTCGAGCTTGGAGCATTTAAATTCTTAAATTGATTTCTTTCCCTCTATCCTTATGTTTTGATATGATCTAGCTATACTGAACCATTTATTCCTTACATATCAACTTTTATTTTGAGATATCATCAACATATGATTGTGTGATGGTAGTCTTTTTAAACAATCTTTCTACTAAAGACATTATCAACTTGTGGTTATGTCTTTCTAGTCATACGAATGTTCTCGACTGTACTTATGGGTTTGATGAATTACGTATGCAATTTATATTGGAAATTTGTTACCTTGCAAAACATGGTTACAAATGCATGTCTTATTGTTTGCGTCATTTCTTGAATTGCTTTTGAACCCTTAACCTTGAAAATCATTGAAATTTTATCTTGGTTTTGAAAAACAAGACTTGTTATTATCCTCGTTGCGATGTGGATATAAAGGTTCATAAAATTTCGTAATTTGTAGTCATATGTGTGGCATAAAGGAAAAGACATAACTTGGCATGTGTCCAAGTGTCTTACTTTCACATATGACAAAACCTAACATCTGTGTTCTTGTGAATCTCCGGTTTAATTTCTCATCACTGAATGCCTCTTATTTTAGATGTCATGATGACAATTAGTGCATTATAGACCGATTGGTTGATTTCATATTGACTTATGTGGGATAACGGGTCGAAAATTGACTTGTATCTATCTCAAATAGTCGTATACCGTGGTATGGCGTTAAAACATCGATCGTTATTTTTGGATGACCGATTCATTTTCTGCTTTTAATAATGTTTCTAACCATCGTCGTGAACTTATTCCAAAATCTTCGCATATCGTATTATTCTTAGACCGATGATTGGTCAAAGGAGAGATACATATTCACAAGATATGCGTTAAGATCGTTTCATATAGTGACGTTTGGGATTCTTAAAACCTGACGGTTAACCTTTCTTACAATTGTGATCTTTATTGATTTCGAAAACATCACTACATTCTAGACGTTATGGCTTATAAGTCTAACATACCACGGGTAACTCGTCATCGTTTTTCAACGTTTCATATGCCAAATTTCAAAGCGTCTCGTATTTCACTGGAAGAATTCAAATTGGCATGCATTATAGCAAGAGACTTGTAAGATTCCATGAAGTGAAACATCTCATCTGTAATCAAACGTCTATCACTAGCTGTTGTACACTTACCTTTCATTATAATTCCTTTGTTCATCTAAGTTCATTTTTAATTTCGGGACGAAATTCTTTTAAGTTGGGGAGACTGTAACATCTTGAATTTTTGCGTTAATTGGAAGTTAGTTTTGTTAATTCTTGAAGGACTATTGTTGCCATATGTAAAACTTATGGGCCATTTATGTTTTTCTTAATTCTTTAACTTGAAAGCTTATGGTGTTAAATACTTACTTAATAAATAATTAATGTTTCTAATATTACCAAATTACAATAATCATTCTAATAATAACAATATTAACAAAAAAAATAATAATAATAACAATGTTGTTATTAGTAATGATAATTTGTAAAAGTTTATTAAACTTAGCAATGTTTAAAAACTTGAATTTAATAAGTCAAGGGGGCTTTCATGTCATTTTTAAACTCCAAAAGAAAGTTTTTTTTTAACATAAAACAACAAAAGAACAAACCACAGGGACCAAAGGTGTAAATCACCAAAACCAACCCCCCCACCCTTCTCTTCCCCTCGTCTTTCCGGCCACAAGTCCGGCCAACCCGCCGGCAGGGTCCAAGACCCATGAAAACCACCCAAATTTGATACCGAACGATTCCAAATCGTCTCGTGAACGTGTCTCGAACTTAAACACACACTT